>WSXT02177654.1:0-21650 GCA_011762715.2 Neuroterus valhalla | reverse complement strand
ACGTAAGACGTTTTTCTTTTGTTTACATCGCTGTGTCCCTTTTGGCTTCGAGGCATTTTCATCTTCTCCTTTATTTAAACAAAAGGAAAGTGTCTTACGTAATTCATGGACAGCCCCTTATCTGGATGCCTACTGATATTCATCTATGTCTGTGTTAACGAGAATCGGGAAAGCAAATGATACTTACCACGTCATCCCCAGGATTTGTTTCAAAACCAGGTTATGATTATGAAATGTATTATTCGAGAAGAATGTGTTATCGTCTCTCTAATTTGGTTCTTGTAAAAAACAAAAAAGATATACTCGAACAATTCTGAAGGTTCAATGATCATCGAATCCAGAAGATACGAGATTGTTGAGATCCAGAATATTTACCCCTCCACTCTATTGCCGAAAAACAATCTATAAAAGCACAGAATGTCTCTCACGAAACTCTCTTTCAATCATTTATTGTTACTTCTTTTCGTATCCAGAACTAATGGAGATCGTATTTACATTCTCTGCCTGCGTTGTTTTGCTGGGTTTCGCAAGTAAGTGAACCTAGTAAAATTTGAAAATAACAAAAACCGTCGATTAGAGCGAATATATAGTTCATCAAGTGCAGCACTTTATTACAGTTCTGCTCCGTGATTGTTACTATGAATTTATTATTTTTTTTTTTTACAAAATCCCTTCAAAAATTTGTTCGAATCTGTAATTTCAATTAGTGCCACATTGCCATATTCGAATCGTGTAACATATGGAACAAGAAATGAGGATTTCACGTCCTCGTCGAGAATGAAATAATGCTGCCTGGGATCTTCTATTATACTCAACAAACTCAAGATTAAAAGGAATTTCAAATTTTAGTTCTTCAACTTCACATCAAAGAAAAAACAAAGGGTGAAAATTGATTCTGCTTAAAATCTTGGGTTCATCTCGGAATACGTATATATGAAGATTGGTAGGGGTGAAATGAAAAATCAGCGATCTTTCTCTTGCTGATCTTCACTTTTTTTTGCTTGCCGAAATTGACACAGAATTTTTACCTGAAACACTTTTTACCCTCCATTTTTTCTGTGTTATAAAGTTCATTATCTCAATTTGGTTATTTATTTCTTTTCAATCAATATTTGCAATTAATGCCACGTTGACATCTCCCAATCGTGTAACATATGGAACAAGAGATAATGAACAACGTGATTTTCTATCGATTAGCCCGTTTGAACACATTCAGAATTCTTCAACGAGACTGAGTTCAAAATATTGAATGGTGGCACTAGATTTTTCCAAATTTTACATCTTTCACATCCTGTTTGAGAAGGAGTAACATATGGCTGAAACGCTTGCCTTAACGAGATGATTCTATTTATTTATGCGCCGCGATATAGTACGATTCTCCAACAAAATTTGTTTCAAATGACCTGAAGTGGGAGTAGATTTTTTCACATTTTTCTTCCTTCACACTATAGTCGGAAATGTAGTGTCGGCTTCTCTAGATTATTTACTATGGTCTTCACACTCAAGTATGGAATAAATCTTCGTTGCCATTTGCAAATTGTGTAGCACATGGAATTAAAGGAGAAAAATCTGCCCGCCGCGCGAGCACATTCTCATTGCGCGCGGCTCGCTTTGCTCGCAAGTTTGAACGCGCCTAGGGCGCGCGACTTTGTATAGAAAGCTTGTGAAACTCAAAAGCGAAATGTCGACTACTTTCATTTGATGATAGTGAATTCTCTTTTGTTAAAGCTTCTCCAGCTTTAGCGAATACATTCTCATCGCATGTCCCGTGCTGCGCACTCGATCAAAGTTTGTCCAAAACGGTGGAGAAGTTTAGATGCCTAATTTTTTTCACATGTTGTGTAGTTTTTCTAGAAATTCGATGAACAACTTTTTTCTATTAATCTTCTGTGTTAGCCTCAGTCATTTTAAAAAAAATTTTATTATTTCAGATTATAGTTACCTTTTCTGATTGGAATGAAATAGTATATATTACATGGCGAGTGGCGAATGGCGCAGATTACTGACGAGTGTGGAGTTGCTGTCCCGAGCATCGAAACTCGACTTTCGACGACTCTTGAGTGATAGCGAAATGAGAAAAAAAAAGAGTTTTAAGGTTATGGTTGACAACATGTGACAGCTGACACACTTTCGCCGCTCCAGCTGATCAACTTTCGCCACTAGTGGCGAATAGAAATCTCGGCAGTAATCCGCCATATTCGCATCGCTCAAGAGTCGGCGAAAGTCGAATTTTTGTTGCACATGTTATGAAAAATACATATCCTGTTAAAGAAATTGATAACACATTAAAGATGTTTTCCTGGCAAAGAACTTGCGTCTATTTGATTCCTTCCTAAGCTTGATTCAATTGTCAAAAAGTTCATTTTTTCATTTTTTATATGCTTTTTCATAAATGAAGTCAAAAACACTTGTCCTATCGAAAAGTTAATTCTACCAAATTTATAGATTTTTTTTGGTGCACAATTTTAGTTCATTTACATTTTTCCGTACCTTAAATAGTTTTATCAAAAAATTTAATCTTTCTATTTTTCACTATTCTTTGTGCGACCAAAATTTGAATGTTCGATTTTCTAAGAAAACTCGAAAAGTTGCAAAGATCATCCTGGAGGGCTCCCAAAAATTGACATTTTTTCCTTCAAACCTCTGTTCATATCTTGCGTTGTTTGCGTAAAAGCGCCAAAGCACGATCGAATATCATCATTCTTTCGAAATTTTTCGAGTTCACAGATTATTTTCCATTATTTTATATGCGATCAAAATTTGAATTTTTGAATTTCTGAGAAGATTCAAAAAGTTGTGAAGTCCATCTTGTAGGGCTTCCAAAAAGAAATATTTTTTCTCTTATACCTTTTTCCAATATCTTCCTTTGTTCAGCTAAAAATTCTCATTTTTGTTCATATTTTCAAATTTTGAAAATGCCGTAACTCTGACAATTTTGTTCTCATCAAAAAACATGGGAATGAATTGTGCCACTTATTACTCACTACAGGAAGCTCTACTTTTAATTATCAAGTCTTGAAAAAAACGGTCTCGAAAATTTTCAAAATTCTCCCACCTTTCATTTTTGAATCAAAATATCTGGCTAACGAACTTGACCTTCAGTTTCTGACAATGGAAGAGTGTACCAAAGGCCAATAAAATCGATTAGTTTTCTCGAGAGTTATCGTGCTCACAGACAGACATACCGACCTACAGACATACAGACAGACACATTCTTAAAAACCTGTTTTTTGGGTTATGGGGGTCTCAAAACGTGGACATTTGACAAAAACGGGGGGAGTCAAGTTTTAAACAAATCTAATAACTTCTCTGATGAGAATGTAAAAATGAGCTGCTTCGCAGAGACATTCTCATCGCGCGCAGGCTCGCTTTGCTCGCAAGTTTGAGCGCGCCTTGTACGCTTCGCGCTCGGTTTTTGTACTTTCCTACATTTGAGAATAGATCTTTTAAAACTGAAAAGCAAAACGTCGGCTGCTGTGATTTGAAGATTGTTAGTTCTCTTTTTTATTAAAGCTTCTTCGGTTTTAACGAACAAATTCTCATGGCGTGTCTTGTGCTCCGCACTCGATTTGGATTACTTCAAAACGTCTGAATGAATTATAAATCTATATTATACTGATTCGTATACTTCGATCCAGGACCGCTTGTTCAGATGATGCAAAACGAAGCTTGAATTTGATTTTACATGATTCCTTCAATATTTCTTACAAAAAATAGGAATGACCATTGATATTGAAACAAATAAATTTTCATCACCTTTTTCCTTCAACTATCACATTTTTGTGACTTTCTATGATGAAAAATTTCCTATTACAACAATATTTTCTTTTCTCGTACAGTTTAGCCGCGCAATGGATTTTTTTCTCATTTTTGATAATATCCTTTCCAGTGAAACAAAAACGTCCTTTCTCTAAAAAAATGGGCAGGTACGAATCGGTAGATCTTTCTGGAGTAAACAATTTCATATTTTAATATTTTTTTCTTCTTCTCACACTTCGTCCACAGAATAGATTTTTAAAATTTCAAAATTTTATATTATGTTCGACAATGAAACAAAAATCACGTGTCCTGTCGAAGAATAAGTCAGAACTCGAAGAATACTTCTGAAATACTCATTCGCTAACCAACAGCTACTTGTCGTGTCAAATTCAGGAGAATGAAACAAATTATTTTTTGACAGATAGTGCACGTGCGGCCCCTGATATGTCTCTTCAAGAAGGAGACGAGGTTCTCGTCAAACAAGTTCTGCCACCTTACGAACCTAAGTTTTCTCTTGAGGGGGTTCTTCAACATTATGATGCGAAAAATCCACCAGAGCATCTCTCAACATGGTACGCTGTAGTAGAACTTGATAATACTGGTAGGAATTCTTGGTATGCAGATCTCACACGCATTGATATGGATCGAAAAGGACGTAGTATCAATGAGCATAATTCTCGCTCTCCTAACTACAAAATCCACATATCAAGAGGGAGGTATCCAGGTTTGGAAGCAGTGTTTGCAAGCCCCACCATACGGCTGGAAGGTGCCCCGAAGGTCACGCTTAAAGGGCCAGGTGTTCATGTTGTGGGAGAGTTGGAACGATCCCCATACGGTTATTATGAGCACAATTGGTAAACATGAATGTCATCGTTCGCTTTTATTAGAACTGTAAGGTTCTTCCCAGAGGTTTTTCACCGTAAGGGGTTTTTTCCGGTCGGGCAAATCTGAAGCAGTGCCATTCCTGAGTTAATTGCTGTAAATATTGAGGCCAATGCGTGAGTCATGTTGCCTATCCTATAAACGAAAGAGTTTCTGTTCCTCACGTACTTTCCCCCAAAGAAACTACTAGCGCTACTTTTCATGTAAAATTTGTAAGTTACCAATAAACACGTATGTACGTACAAATTCAATATCTAGAAAAATCCAATTATATATCTTTAATATCCAAATCATTATCATAAAGTACAGTAATAATTGAGCAAGCGAAGGGAAGAGAGAAAGCGGACGCAGACGCAACTTGATATTACACTAACGGTTACTGCGCGCCCACTGAAAACGTTTTGCAGTAACCGTTGCTCCGGGACCGAAAAAAACTTCGAATACTCGAGAATTCGAATTACTAAACATAAGAGCACAAACGCACATAATTCGTTCATACGTTAATTATACGTCCTATAGAACGTGTAATGGATTTCCCTTAAAGTACATTCGACGCGGGCACTGTAACAATGTTTTTCTTATTATTATTATAATGCCGACAAAATCATAATCATAGGGAAATTTTGACAGGCTGAGAGAAATCAGGGAATGGGAGATTATGATAATATGCGATTGAGTCTATGCCTGTTATGGAGAAGTTTAAAATGAATTATGAGTTATCCAACGTAAAAATTATTTGGTGATCCTAAAAAGGACCAATGGTTTTATAGAAAACCATTGACGAATGAAGCCAAATTTGTATTTATAAAAATCTTTTAAGGAAGAAATTTCTTCACAGCCCCTACTACTGTATAATTGATTCCTTGTCGCTGAAAAAATTTTAGTTCCAATTAAATTTAATGGTTCTTGTTGAAGCTTATTTTACAATGTGATATTCTGAATTTATTCGATCTAATATGAAATTCTCAAAAGTTACTTCAGAACCTGTTTACATGCAGAAACTTCGTATCTATGTATTTATATTTATCGCACTGAGCCTTTATCATGTCAAGGATCTGTGTTTATCAACAAAATTCCTATCAAGGCAGAAGGAACGTGAACTTGGGTCAGTCGCAAAACTGCCTTTGATCGAATGCGTACTTGCGTTCGTTGGATACAATTACAAATATGGTTTGTTCACGGCTCTCTAAATTATTAATTTAACTTCACCGTTGTTATAAATTAGTTTAAAGGTCTCATTAAAAGACAGATTGCTGAACATAAATTGTTGTCTTTCACTGTGTGTTTCACCTGACTTTTCCATATTCGAGCAATCAGCGTATTATTTAATTTGGAATTGAAGTGAGTGCCTCTTCCTCTCATCAGAGGGTAATTAAAATAAATAACATTCGTTCGGTTCATAACAGTTCTCAATTTGAACTTTGACCTTGCACATTATCCATTGAATTTAATACATTTCTTGAGAAACCCCATAAATTGGTCAAACTAATAACGAAAAGTATGCAAAGGAGGCTGTAGAGAACTTTCGAAATCTCAAAGCCTCACTAAATAGTAAAGCTGGCCCTATTCGTGTATATGTTTCTATGGAACCCTTCTTTTTTCTCATCCTGCCTAAGAAGACACTGGAAACATGGACTTATGACATTTAGTGTTTATCATTTCTTTTTCTAAAATAATGAACATGGAGGACAAAATTGATTTCAATCACTGCAGCTTTATGTATTCACACCTATAATGTAACTGCTTGATCATGTGACTCAACGTAGTAGTGCAAATTTGCTTATGTCTCGAAAATTATATTTGTTTCCATTCACTTGTCTACATTAATAAAAAAGCATTTATATAAGCTCACGGAAAATCAAATCTGCCACTTCATATTTTTTTACGTTTCCAGTTGCACTCCACTACGATTAGAGTTCACTTCTCGCTTTGATTACTCAACACAATATCTGTTCCACAATTCACTACAACCTGGTGCTTAATATACAAGGTGTAAAAAACCGAACCGTTGCATCTCGCGTTTTTCAGTTAGGAACGTGAAAACGTTTGTTCTTTCTTGAGTTTCGAAACAGACAGATTATTAGCGCTAGCCTCCATCGAGAAACATTGGGCTCCTAATGTGCCTGAAGCAATAAAAGGAAATCTCCTCGGACTCCTTATAAAGAGGGAACTTGAAATTATTCTAAGACGTGAGAGAGTCAACAACACCCTCTCGATTCTTCCGAGTAAGTATATACCAACTTTTTGTTTGGTATACCATGGACGAAGTCACGCAATGGAAGTCCAAGCACAATTTTCAACGTAGTACTTGTATGACTATTGTGTAACTCCATTGATATCATTCTGCGCAATATTTGCTTCTATAATGCTTTAGGAAAATTTACCAGCATGAGCTGATCAATGCAGGATCATTACATCCTGTGCAAAGGAACTCAACAAGAAAGTTGGTTGGTAAACCGACGTCTTTTATGCAGCGCTTCAAAAATCAAGGAATCTTTGTGTGCAAGCCTCTAGTAAATTTGTTTCCCGCGTAGATTATATACTGGGGCTACTTTTGCAATCTGGTTTGTTACGAACGGGCGCCAGTGCAGTGTATGGGAGCAATATCCTCGAAACGGATTCTGGTAGGCTTTGCTTTAAAAAGATTATTCCGATATATATAGGAAAGTGAAAACATTCGTGATTCAACAAGATATTTTGATGTTTTTTGGTGATTTAGCTGATAGTGAATCACAGCTTGAATTTTTGCGGGTAGATGGAGTTGACTGTGAAGAGACTGTAGAAGCTTTGAAAGGGATTTTTGCTGAACGACGGAAGAAGTCAAAGACACTTAAAGAATGTGGCTCATTGGTTTCGTAGATAGACGAATTTCCGTGCTTGCCTTCAGAACGAGGTTTGATGCTTGTACGTATAATAATATTCAATATTGCATTATTCTGTGCACATGCTGCTCTTGTGGATTTTTGATGGATTGCTAACAAATCTTGTGACTTATGTATGTCAACTGCAGGTCAATTACGATTATGCGGCATTATATCCCAATGATAAAGCTGAACCGCTCAAAAATTGATGTATTCTTGAACCAGCTTTGAAGAATTTTTTGAACACAAAGAAAATAGTCGGAGCAGAAGCCGATCAATTGTTTTTCTGCTGAGAGGATGCGTCAGCCCGTAAGTTTGTTTTCGTATATCTTTTATCGCTCGTCACAAAGATACGTGAAACCTAACCGTGTGATCGTTTGTCAAGATGAGGAGACCTGTGCTATTTCAATGGTTCTGCCCGCGAGTATCAAAGCGCCTAAATTGAGGGAACGTTAGCATCGTTTGCCTATAACGAGATTCCACAAGCGATGTTGCATCTTTTTTCTTTCATCTTTTTCCACACTTTATGGAAAATGAGTAGACTATTAGCAGAGCTTGAAGGAACTAGATGGATTCATGGACAACAGAATCGAAGCGTATTCCAGCTCAAAACGGCCCGTGACTCCATTCATCGCCATTTTTGGGACAAAAACGTTTGCTGAAGCATCGTACTGGTCAGTTCTTGGTTAAATACGTTACCCATCAACAGCTCCAGCAGGAGCTCTCATACTGCCAATAAAACTTTTCTTCGTGATCAAGTTGTTGTATCCCTCAGAAACTCATTAACTGTGGCTTTTGCTTTAGAGAGCATTTATTTAAAAACCAGAATATAGGTATGGTATTTCCATTCTTACATGTTTATTATTTTAAATTCCAGATAATAAACTCGATGGAGAATCGTTTTTACTGTAAGATGCCGCAACAATTGAAACCCTTATCCCAGAAAAAAAGCCTCAACTAAAGTTAAGGCATAAATTTCTCTCAGGAGCAAGGTTTTTTTTTGGTTCAAACTAAAAATTGAACTTTTTATTGTTATCTTGAACCAAGCCTCTTCCGATTGTAGATTCCTCATGTCACACTTTGAGATTGTAAACTTCCTTATTCTATTTATTGAAACTTCTACAGATTGTACTTATTTTTTTTACTGCGATGCCGTCCCATCGGAGAAGTAATGTATTTTTTGAAAATTTCTTGGTCCGAATTTTCAACGCTTTCAAATTGAAATTCTCCACAATTTTATGATTCTGAAGTCGATTTCAAAGCTGTCAATTTTGTCATTTTTAGATTAAAACTTAGTCCATTTCAAATCGAAAGAATTAACATGCTTTCTTGAAAATCATAAGACTTGAAACTGTCCTATTTCAAAAATTTGTTTCTAAAGTTATTCAATTTTAAATGAAATATTTCCCGAAATTCGATTATTCCAAAGCCAATGCGAAAATGTTCAGTTTTAATTGAAATGGAAAACACTTCAGATCTCTTTTCACTCTTTGAAGTCGTCCCAATTTTTGGATTTTGAAATGAAATTTAGTTTTTAGATCTTTAAGTTCGAAATCATTCAATTGAAGATCAGTAATATGCATGTGCAAACTTTAAACCTGAAATTTATCAATTCTAAACGTCTCGAATAAAAAATTCAAAATGTCAAGTCATTTCCGAAATTTTCATTATTAAAAGATATTGTTTCGAATTTATTTGATTTCAAATAAAGTACTCAGATGCATATATTGTCGTATTTTTAAACTTTGAATTAGAGATGTTCAATATGCTCAAGATGTTCGCTACTTCGCATGGCAAAGGAGCTTGTGACGGAATTGGGGGTACTGTCAAAAGGCATGTCTATTTCACAAGTTTGCAAAATTACAAAAATCCGTTACTAACATCTCCAAAAGCATTATACGAGTGGGAGAAAATTTAAAAAAAAATCCATTTTCATCTTTGTACTAACAAACAATATGAAATACACAGGGGACGATTGCAATTGCGATTTTCAAACGCGAAGACAATAAAAAATACTCGTTCCTTCCATTCGTATAAGCCTGAAAATAAGAAATTGTTATGCGAAATCTTTTCCAGCCAGAAAGAAGCTGTGTAGTCATCTAGCAGCTTCTTATGTTGAATTTTCCTAATTTGATTGTAAGATGTTTTTAATAGTATAATAGATAAAATGAAATAAATTATTGTATTTTTCATTAACAAACATAATAATCCTATTATGACAAGCAGCGTAGCGGAAATATTCAAAACGTCTTGGCGCTCACTCGACGAACTCCAACATACCGCCGCTGAGAGGTCGGAGCGCCGTCACAAAAATAATTATAACAATCGAAGTATGAGACATTAACCATTTTTTTTCGTTAAAACTAACGTGTGAGGTTCTAGAATAGATTCTAAAAAACGAGAGATCTCTCAGAAGCGGAGAAGTTTGAACAATTTCCAATTGTTTATAAGAAAGTCATTTTTTAAATAAAAAAACGGTTTGTGTGGAATGGCAACTTGTTTATTGTAAAGTGTATTCCATAAAAAAAATCTTAAGACGTAGAACGTTGATTTTAAACAAGCGATCCAAGAATTATCGTTTTTTCGAAAAAGACTTACAAAACTATTTAATTGTTAATAACTTTTGCAATAATTTATATTTATCTAAAATCTATCAGGGCAATTATTTTGGCATAAAAAGGTAACGGAAAATGGGAAATTGCGTTGAAAAAAAAGTCAAGATTTTTTAGTGGCCCACTTGAGAAATTTTGACCCCGTTGTAATAAAAATACTACGTCAAATTTTCACAGGCTCGTGCTAAAGATAATGTGAAACATGATGAGGAGGAAGTGCCAAATCGCAAAGAGACAAAGTCTAAATCAGTCCCTAAGAAACCTAAGGGGACTATTGAATTTCCAACTAAATTGCCTAAACTGAGTCTGGATCTGCAGAAAATATGTGATGCTGGAGACAAGGAAATTCTGTCTAAACAGGACAAGTTCATTCGATTTTGGGGACAATTTTTGAAACAAGAGACATTAGATAACCCAACGAAAGCTGATTATCATAATGTATCATCTACTATTGTGGGATCATATCCCTGTTTAAAAGGCCGGACTGGTGGTATTGTAAGTTCAAATCTTGATGCTTATAGTCTTCTTTAAAAAATATTTTCATGAAATGTAGTTTTAGTTTCCAACCAACCTGGGTGCGGAGCTGAGCTTCGACAAAGAATTCGCTCAGGACACATGAAAACTTTAACCGTTGACATTGCAGTCAAACTTTCTAGTAGTATATCGAGCTCTTATTTATACCATTCGAAATCTGGAATCTCAGCTGATTCACTGTGAAATTGTAAAAAAAAGAGCTATGACAATTTTCACATGTTTCAGCTGCAGCTTTGAAATATGTAAATTGTCACAGCTGTATTTTTGACATTTTCATAGTGGCATCGCGTTTTTCCGACTAGATACGCAAAAGTGTTAGAATTTTTTGCCCACAAATTATTCAACTTGAAATTGAACAAAAATAATGCTGTAGCTAAAATTTTAAGGAGAATTCATAACAAGAAAAACGTCATATAATGTACAATTTATTTCTAGTGAATAAATGAGATACTGAAACTTCCTTAAAAATGGCCTACTTCTCTTGTTATTACAATTAATAATCAAAATTCAATAAATATTTTTGAATCACACGCTTCAAGCGTGTTATCAACACGGATAAAATGTGTTTGAACGGAAAACACGGATAAAATGTGTTTTAAGTGCGTTTCACAAAACACATTAGACATGTGTTATATAAACACACTTGAAACGTGTTTCAGAATAGCACACTATTAAGTGTGTTAAAATAACACACTTTCATTTACAGTGAATGACTTGTCTTCAAAGCTGAAAAATAGTAATTTCTGCTTATTCCAATACAATTTTTTAAACTTTATGTGCAGATGCTTTCCTTCTTAATCACATGCCATTGCTATTTCATCCAGAGACAGTGAAAAATACAAAGACGAAGAAAAATTTCAGACCTTCCAACGTTGAAATGATAGAAACCTTCTTCCTTTACGTCCATGTAGGAAAAACTTTAATAATTTATAACTTTCTTTCTCATTTCTTTCCGATTTTTCAGAACGAAATGTGTCCATTTGAAAAGTAGATAAAATTAGAAATTTATCAACACTGATAATAATTTAACAAATACAAATGATGAAAAATTATATATCATTCGGGACAATTTGAAAATGAAGTCTTCCTTATTTTGTAATTTGAAAATTTTTTCGAATTCGTTTCCCTGCTATGTTGAATTGCTGAGTTCAGAATAGTGAGAATTTCGGAATTTTTAATTTTCAATGCCCTAAACAAACGAATGGATAGTGTACACGTCTAAAAGTTCGACAATTTGGTTTAAAACCTGACCATTTTCAGTCATTTAAATACGAACCATTTCTTTTAATGGCTCTAAAATGTCTTGTTATCTCACAATGCATTAATATGTCTATGTTTACAGGATCCCGCCCACATTGATGGTGAAGTAAACACAGAAAAGATACTATGAATAACAGTGGGAACACACTTCAGCCGTTCATTTTGGCGATTGGTTACGACTTGCAGAATTTGATAGCCATTTACGTATACATAGATGGAAGCGATACGGAAAGGAGAGTGTCGTGCAAGCTCTAGATTTTTGCTTTAAGTCATTCAACGCTTTAACTGACAATTATGAAAACAGAGGACAACAAGTCTGGAATTTTGTTCAACGTTATGTTTATAAAATTAATACTAAGTACGATGTTGATAGCAGTTCTCAAGCACAAGTTGCAGCCGAGCTTTGTGCCACAGAGCCAAGTTTGATGTAAGTTCTTACTTTTTTTGATCTTACGATGGAGCCAGAAATGCTATGTAATACGATACACTTTGTGTCGTCTGGATTTTCAGGGGTGACGTGGAAATTCACCTATTAGCTACGCTCAATTTTTTATTTTCATAAGTATTATAATACTTCATATAGAAGTTTACAACGTCGCGATTTTTATTGAAAAATCTTAGAGATTTTTAATTAACGAATAGGAAAAGACAAAAAATTTCGTTCGAAATATCAAAATGGAACCATTTCCAATTAAATGTAAAGACATATGTAAAATTGTTTAAGGTATACCTCTCGAAAGTAAACAATTTCGTTGAAAATATAATGTGAATAGTTGATTAAAATTCTTTCTAAATTGGGAAGATATGCATTTCAGGTTCATAATATTCAATGATAATTTATTTACAAATCACAAAAGTATAAAAGACTTTAAGTCTCGAAGCTCATTCAAATTTCAGTTCTAGATAGTTTAGATTGCAAGTTTTTCAATTTTTGAAGCTTGAAGAAAAATAAAGTATGGTAGAGTAGGAATGCTCTAATTCATTCATTCCTTTGAGTTCAGGAGAAAAAAATTTGGGAGCTGATATCCGGAAGAAGTAAAGAAAATCAGAAATGGGATTACATCTTCTGTTCTTCTTTTGGATTTGGGAATTCAAAACTTCGAATATTCACAAAATTAATCCTATTGCCTCGAAAATTATGGCAAATTTCTCATATGTATTTTCCCAGAATCACAAAAAATTCCGATTTGTCATATTCAACTTTTCAAAATGTGCGTGTACATGACTCAATCTATAAAAGATGAATACAATTTCTGATTTCCTATTATTATTTTTGAACCAGGAGGGACATATTCCTGAGTTTATGAGTAAAAAAAAGGGAACAGAAGATAATAACGGACTCGGGGGTTTTCTTATTTTTTTCAGATGCCAACTCAACAATCTGTTTGCCTCTACTCGAACAATTAGGTTAATTTTAGCATTTCCACTATTCCCTATAGTCTACAGTACAAGATTTACATCTTTTTAGTAGGAATGTAGCTATGAAAACTTTTTACAGGGATCTGTTTTGATTGATTTAATTTTTGCTCCAGAGAACCTTTGTGGGGTGGAAAAAACAAGCAAAAGGAGCTACACAGTGCCTCCATATTTTCACAGTCATAAATACTGACACGCACAAATTACTTAAACACTTTTAGGAAAAAACCCTATGTAGTGTTGAACTTTGTCTAAGTACCTGACTGAAAATTGTATAATCGTAAGTTACTTACAATGGCGATTAGAGCGTTCAGGATCCAGGTTCCGGATGCAAGACTGATCTAGTTCATTTACATTATATGGAAGTTATAGTATAACATAATTTTATGTAATATTTATGTTTTTGATATGTTAAGATCCAAATGCGTCGCCACTCATGCAACTATGTTTGTAGGACGAATTTAAAAAAATTTGATCACTCACTGGCGTGTATCTTACAGCCTCGTTAAGACTATTGTATATGAGAGCTCTGTACTTCAATGTGAAAGAAGATGTTCTTCACTCAACTCTTACAAACGATACTTTAGAATAGAAGACACTACCTACTTTCCATTAGCAAATACTAACGTTAACGATTCTGAAAACAATCGATCCTCAGTAGGTCCAGCTGTTGATGAGTCCAGATTTGACGTTTCTTTAGAGCCTAATGATGCTGCAAATCGAATTAACCCAAACATTGACAACGCGAATAATTTGACTGAAATTCCTTGCATGGGCAATGTTGATAATTTAAACAATTCTTGTCTTCCAAATTCTTCAGTCGCGAATGATGAAACTAGTTTTCAGAAATAGAAGAGGAGGTATGAAGATTACGCAATTTTGCTACGATTTTTTTCAATTTAAAATATTTTATAGATAAATAGTTCTCATGCGTTTGTGCAAAATTTAAAGGAATGTACCGCGGCTAGTTTTCTAGATATTTGCCTATGAAGTTTGATTTTTGCATGGGGTCTTATGGGAGAGCAGTTGCTGTGCTGCATAAATGATTTTTCACTTCCAGAATTTTGCTACGATTTTTCTAAAAAACACATATGAGATAGTTCAAATCTCTCTGAATTCAAATATATAAACAAATATGGGCCTACCGAGGCTTATTTTCTCGCTATTTTGAAGTTACCGAGACATTCTTTGAACTTTTTCGCACAAGGAGTCCAACGACATTCCCGCCAGCGTGTACTGGCGTCCTTGCTGGCAACGCACAGTGGTCTGGAGGTCCCGAAAAGTTGGCTATAAATCGAATTTTCAACAGAAAAGCGCGGAAATTGGTACCATATAGTTTTTAAGGTCAAGGAATTCAAATATGTAATCGAAATTCCGAAAAACAAAATGGCCGATCCAGGATGACCGACCGATTTTTGAAAAAGTGCCATGACGCTCGCGAAAACTTGCAGTTGGGGGTTTTCGAGGTCAAGGGATTCTTACGCAAGGTTGAATGACACAATGAAAATTTTGATTATTTTTGATTATTTTTTATGTGATTAAAATTGAAATTTCCGATTTTTTGAGAAAATTCAGAAAGTTGTATTCACGATACTGTAGAGCTCCCAAGAAGAAACATTTTTTCTCTGTGACTTCCTTTTCAATCTTGCGTTATTTGGCTAAAATTTTCATTTTCTTCTATATTTTTGAATTTCGAAAATACCATAATTTTGAAAATTTTGTTTTTATCGAAAAAATGATTAGGATAAAAAAAAGCTGGTTAACGAACTTGAATTGTCTTTCTGGTCCCTGAAAATGTGTGTCAAACGGCAATCCAACGAAGACAGGCAGACACCAAGGTGGAAACTACTTTTTCGGAATCAGGTCTTAAAACGTCAAGATTCCATAAATCCCGTGCGACAAATGCCAACCTGGCCCAATGACGAGTGCGCGAGCGCTCACGAAAAAAAAACGATTGTGACAAATGGTGCGAACATGTGCAGCTAAATTTTAAAAATTCTCGATCAGTTGGCCTTCAGTTAGATGATTCAATTTAGATCTTGGGTGAACCACGTTAAACTACAACTATATGAATAGGTTTTCGCAACGATAGCCCACATAACGATCGACACGCATGAAAAACTCATTATACATACCTTCAACAGCCGTCCCCATAACAAAATCAGAAATTCAGCTTTTTTATGTAACGTTACGTGATACCACTTAAAACTGAGCGCGAACTTTGAAGTTGCGGAGGACGCTCCACGCAAACATCTGAGAAGCTGACTTTGCAGCGCCTTTGAAGTTGCGGAGGACGCTCCACGCAAACATCTGAGTAGCTGACTTTGCAGCGCTCCCTGCAGTCGTATAAGTAACTAAGCGCGCTTTTCTTTTGCCATCTGATGTATTAATATGTTAATTATGAATAAGTGTATTCAAAAGCGCGAAAAAAAAGTTCGATTTTCGATTTATGGCCAACTTTTCGGGTCCTCCAGACCACTGTGCAACGTCGTGCTGACTTCAGTCTATGGAGGTAAAAGCATAACACACTTTATAGTAGGAGGAAGAGGGAAAACGTCTTGTGTCAATACAGGGAATAGAAAGAGATATCCTGTGGAGGAAGTATTGTGAATAGTCAAAATAAAAGTATTTTCAGCCATTGTATATTTTTTCTAAATTAAAAATTCACATGAATTATCCATAAAAGTTTTGTAAAGTACTAATTTACTTTTTCAAACGAAATATAAATTTTTATAAAGATTTTATAAAATCGGTATGCAATGATTTTTCCATAAGTTGTAGCGTAATTGTTTCATGAATAAATGTTTGACATTTTCACATATGAATGCATTGTAACGTACGACTACTTGCAGAATTAAGTATGAGTTTGAATAATTTCGATTCCTGTAATCGATTCCTTTTTGCGTAGGATCGTATTCGGATCGGAATCGACCATAGCTGGGGATCGATGCTTTTTTTTGCAATCGCGCGACACTACTTGGAAGTGAGATTTTCCAGGGCGAGCGGTTGAAGTCGACTCGATAGATGCGACTTTTAGGAGAGAGGGAAGACTCACGAAATCGTCCCTCTCCACTTACCACTACATTCTCACGCATATGGCAGGCCCGCTGCCGCGCTTTCCTGTTCATCCTGTCGCCAAATTCAATTATGTTGTACAGCATGAATCGTCGAAGCTCTGGCAAATATTATTGAAAATATTCGAAATTTGGCATACACACGCAGTATACCCTAGCGATGCCTACGAAATCAATAAAACAGTTAAAGCTGCCGATTTTCCAATAATAATTAATTGCGAATTCCGAACGCTCGTTGAGCCTGTTTTCTTAGTTTTGGCGGAGGGGATTATCGAGGGAAATGTAGATTTTAATTAACTCTCAGTAAGAGATCTGTACTTTAAGATTGGAAAAAGTTTTTGGGATTTTTTGGACTCTCAGCAGTACTCGTCTATGGAGAATGAGACTTTCTCCAGAATAAGCATGCATTGGTAAAGCAACATTAGGAGAGAAACAAAATGTGAGCAAATTTTTTCTGTCTTCGTTCTCAATATTTTTCTATTTAAAGGCTTCAGTGTCCTAAGTTTTTCGGACTGCGCGGGTCGCTTTTTGAGCAAAAAGCGTTTCGTACGGGAACCGTTCTTCGAGAAAAATTTGCTTGTAGTCAACATTACTAGAAAATCAGTGGTGAAAAATTTGTCATTGTAAAGTGGATGATCAATACCACAGCGTATTCTTGTGTGGATTCAAATAAAATGGACATTAATGAGGAATAAGAAGAGCTTGTTGAAGTTTTCTATAATTTAACATGAAACGATTTTGGGATACACAAAAGAACTCAGGTATATTACAAGCTCAATAGACAGTCTGATTTGTCGTATTGTCCTTATTTTTGGATAAGACTTTAGAATAAATTGAAAAGCAATAATAACTGAGTTTCTGAGTCATATTTTCAGATTTTTCAGAAGCCGAATTTCATTTTTCGAGAAACAGATTGACTTTCATCTCCTTAAGTCAATCTGTTTCTTCAATGTCTACATAGGAACTTACAATTTTTCTATAATAATATCCTCAAATTTTCAATCATGAATGGGTCGATTAATATTCATTTTGAAAGAATATATATTTTATAAAATGGAAGGTACGTGGAAAGTAAAACAAAAATAATGTTTTTGTAGGAAATTCTGAGTGATACTGATGATTTCGGAGATGACGACTTAACGAACGCTATAACCGAGGAAACTGTAAGAATAGTATAAAAGTTTCTCGCCCTCTTAATCTATTTCAGTAGAATTCAACTGGTTACCAGTGAAAAGTGCGCGACAGACAATTTCATTAACGTTTAGTGGAAGTAACAATCACGTTATTCTATTACTAAATAATTATTGACCACTGGATACATAACATATTTATCAGTAAGAATGTTGTCATTGGGAAATCAGTGGAATTTTACTGGCTCTGGTTTATAAGGTGACATTCACTATTCGCACATTTTCCCGAAAGAAACATTCAAATATTTTGCGAGTTAGTATACACCTGTGGTCAATTTTCAATACGAAAGAAAAGGAGACGTTGATAACGAGGAAGGAATTTCGAAGTTGTACGAAGTTAACGTTGAGGATTGCTGTCCAAAAAAATGCAAAAAGTAATACTGAAAGACGTTGCTATTAATAATAGGTGACAATTCATAGTGTTCGGAACATCAGAATTGCAATTCTCAAATTTTTCTGTTTAAGTATGAAAATTTGAGCGTTCTGTCTGGAATCAAGACGCTTTCACAAAATTATTGCCCATTTTCTCACCTTATAGATAATTGAAATGTTTTATTGCATGACACACTGTTGCATTCAGTCGAATATCAATAATTATTAAGGATTGTTATCAGTAAAGACTCACTGATTCTCAAAGGAACTAGAACCACTGATTGTCCACAGTTATCAGTAGTTCTTTATTGATTCATATAAAAAATTGGGAAAACGCTAATTTTTTTTTGAATTTTTCTTACTTCTCCTTTCTCGGATTCACGTTCTCGAAAGAAGAAATTTTTATATTTCAGATTGAACTTCATAGAATTGGAAGAAAAGAGAAAATCTTGTAATTTTTTCTGTCTTCGAATCGCATCGCCGCATTCTAGAGTTAAAAGATGAATACAGGAAAGAAAATACTACTGGTTTCTCAACTTTGGACAGAGAAGATACGCTAACTCGTCGCTTTACAAAATTTTTTTTCGCAAATTTATCGATTGGCAGAAAAATTCACTTTTTCCTGCATGACATAAAAAAAACGGTACTATAATTCATGCGAACGTTTCAAGAACAACGGCTTGTGTATTCGTCAACATGCATTATCAAATACTTCTGCTGCAAGAAAAAGCATTGTGACATCCGCCGACTTTCAGGATGTCGTAACTTTTTTGAAAAAATATGCCAGGAAAGTAGCTAATCCTCTGCCAGGACGTTTACCGCATTTTCGCAGTTTGGTGAAAGTCGTGAAGTTGCTATATCGCAACACGAAAATTTCCATTTATCGAAAATCCAAAGATGCAGCTGAGAGTAGCAATTCGGAAATAAGGATATTTTCACGAGAAACAACCTTTAATATTTGGACTATGTTCTGCCCACATATTACAAGAACGAAAGAGATTTTCTTTCGCCGAAAAATCTGCAGCATTGCAAAAAGCGAGCAAACATTTAGAGGCTGCTCGAGTCTAACGAGAGTTTTATAATTACTATAGGAATAGATCTGAACATGACAATCAGTTGCCTCGAGCTGTATTGGCTTTCGATTATGCTCAAAATATTTCTTATCCCAATAGCCCCCAGCATGTTGGTTCATCTTATTTTGAAGAAAACCGGAAGTGCGGATTTTCTAGTATCCACGATGAACTGACAGAAATTCAAACAAAAATTCTCATCGACGAAAAAAATAATGTCGGAAAAGGGGCCAATGCAGTTATCAGTATGCTAGATTATTACTTGAATCAATTGAATGTCGAGGAAATTATCTTGTTTTCTGATAATTGCGTGGGTCAAAATACAACAACGCTATTGTGCATTACCTCCTCTGGCGAGTGATGACGGTAAAAAACAAGATGATTTCATTGAATTTTCTTTTAACTGGACACACTCAATTTTCCGCAGACCGAAATTTCGGTATTCTGAAATTCAAGTTCGCTAAATCCAATTGTTGATTTCCGAGAAGATTTCATAGAAGTTGTCAAAGCGTCTCCATCGAAAGGTTACAACTTAGCTGTACCAAGCATAGATCTGTCGACTTTTGTTCGAAAAGTTTCGTGGGCCGAGTGGGATGTTTTTTCGAAGCGATTTCGCAAACCAGTACCATCAGTAACAAAATATCATTACTTCAATTTTTTTGATGATGGTATGATCAAAGCTCAGATTTTTCAAACTCGCCTCAATGAGTTGTCCGGAATAAGACTTGGATGAAAACAACAAATATGAATTATCTACGAAAGATTGAATCGCAAGGTTTTTCACTCCACAGATCATGATAACTTCATAAAGAAGTTCGTCCTCTTTGCGGAAAAGAAGCAAGTAAGGATCTAATCGCCTCTTACACTAAAACCCAATAGAACGAAAAATAAGGAGAATTGATGTACAAAAAAGTGTTACAACATTTTCAAAACACACTAGCAAAAATAACTACCAGTCATCGTATATAGATTATTACCAGTTTCACGCTGGGAAGAGACAATCGGTTAATTGTTAATCCATAAGAACGGAATTACCGGAATGTTGACGTTTCCTATAAAGTGTACATCTAGCGCGGATCAGATACTATAAAAGGAAAATTAAATATTATTTGATTATATACTCGTTGGTTCTCTTTGCCTATTTTGGCTGAAGAAAAACGAACGAGATGCAAGGAAGGAGATAGATCGTAGACACGGATTACGGACAAAGTGAACATGAGACGCGAAGATGTGATGGTGAGTGGTGCGAGGTGTTTCACAAGATCTCGAGCTGTCGAGCGATAGCCCGATTTCTCGGGTACCTTACGACTCAATTATCAGCAATAACAACGCTCGGATTTTCTGTTTGATTGTTTCATCGAAAAGAGCAACTCAGAAACTATCAAAAGATGTGAAAACCTCGATTTCGATCTTTCAAGAGTAAGCCCTCTTTTTCCGGCGCACGTCATATATAATATCTTAAATTTAGAATAACGTTATCGCTTATTTCGCATAACTATAGAAATACATCATTTGTCGACGATACGCAAAAGGAATCATTAATACCTTTACAACTGGAGCATCCTAAGTACTGTTCATATTATCTCAAGATGCCTCACTTCTCAAAGTACAGGTGAAGAAAGCGAAGACCAAAAACTTCCTAAAACAACATGAAGGCAAGGTGGTGCACGGAAACTTTTACACAATTGTGAAAGATCAATCCTTGTCACATGAGTCAACGTTTGCTTTCCTCAAATCATCTGGACTCAATTCAAGAACAGAGAGTTTTATTTTAGCGTGTCAGAACGGTTTGATTCCCACCTTAGCATTCCGTAGAAGCATATTACGTCAAGAGGTTTCCAGCGATAGGTGCAGGGCTTGTCTGAAACTCTCTGAGCACCTATGGCATATATGAGGTGTGTCCGAAAAGTATCCGACGTGCGTTCATATTTTCGCAACAGAGCGCTCGAGTTGCCTTTTTGGGGTATGAGAGTAACCAGTAGACCCTCGCAACTTCCTGACTGCCGTAGTTACTGGCTGAACCTCTTAGTGTTTCTTCTGTTCAACGTATTTGTGTAGTGTTGAAAATGGCAGAAAGAACTAATCAACAAATTTTCATCATTTTTACTTCAATCTCGGCAACAGTTGTACGGAGACGATTGAAACGATAAAGGAGGCCTTTGGGGACAAAAAAATGGGCAAGCACACAGAAAAAAGAATGGTACAGGCGGTTTAAAAACGGCCGCACATCTGTTGACAGTGACCCTCGTTCTGGCCGACATTCGCTGACAAAATTGCTCACAACCGTACAGAAGGACCGCCGCTACGAAATCGCTCTGGACACTCTCATACCCCACAGGGCCACTCGAGTGTTCTGGTGCGAAGCTATGAACGCAGGTCGGATACTTCCGGACACACATCGTACTATCAAATCACCCTATTCACGCAGAAACGACGTATCTGTACAGACACAATGCTGCCTCAAGAGTGCTTTACCACCATCTTTGTCGCTCTTACGGCGTTAGCCGACTTGCCCTGCCGAACGCTCCAAGGGGGATAGAGTCCAGTGTGCTCAGATTGGAAACTGAAGCCAGTCACTAACACACGCGCGCTGTGTGTGAGTGACACGGCTCGACGTATA
>WSXT02177643.1:10250-21654 GCA_011762715.2 Neuroterus valhalla | reverse complement strand
GTTCAACATTTCGAATGAAATGTTTAATCTTCATGGACTTTAAAATCTTCCTTAATGAGAAATTCTACTCTTTTATCAAAAATAATGTTTCTGTTAAAATTTGAACTATTTCTTTGGAAATTTGTGTTTTTGGTAAGATTCAATTATTTGGATGAAAATTCAACTTTTAAGATGAAGAACGATTCTTTACAGTTAAAAACTAATATTTTCGGATAGAAAATCCATCTTTCTTGTAGATAAATTGTTCATTTGGCTTCAAGATTCAACATTTTGTTGAATTTTCCTTCTTTATTGACTTGAAAAATCTTTATTAGTTTAAAATTCCACCGTTATGTTGAAAATTCACTATTCGGTTGATAATCCGACTTTTTATTTATAAATTCCATCACTTGTTGTCAATAATTCAATTGGTGCTTTATGGTTATACCTGGGAAATTTTCGAATACCAACAAAACTTTTAAAGCTTTACTTTCCGGAAAAGTATGAACTTTTCCAGAATCTGTGTTTTTCATCCATTGCCGTATTTGAGGACCATCAAATATTCCACCTTTCAACTTTTCCATACTAAGCTTCGAAAATTTCCTACTGATGTAATTAAAACCATCTCCTTCCTTGTCCAACGCTTTGACAAATGAAATTGCTTTATCATCCCTAACTTAATATTTAATGGCGGAAGTATTTCGGAAGCCTAATCATGACTGAGAAAATAAATTCTATTGCTAACAAGTCGAAAATTGTTAAAAATATAAGATATGTCAAAATTATGATAACAAGAGCACATGTAGTACTTTCATGAATATATTCTTAACTGGGGCACTTGAGAACATACAAATTTGCAAAGATATCCAGGGCAACACGAAAATTTTTTATTTTGTAGAGCTGTGTTATCTCTCGTGTGATCTAATAAAAAAATTATTATATAGTCTGCGATTTAATTATTATTATTCTTATACCATTATGCCAAATCCCTTTCGGGGTAAGCGTAACTCGTTTAGGCTTTATCATCGTAAACGAACTATTATTGGTTATATGTCACACTTAGGAGGTCACCAGTCTCCTGCAGGAATCTGTAAAACATTCTTACAAAAGTGTAAGGGCCAAAAAATACGAATTCTCAATAAAAAAAAACAATTTAAAAAATTAAATTTCAAGGCAACTTCGAAGAGTAAATATAAGGTACTCGTTTTTTTTTACATTCTCACCAGTGAAGCTATTAGATTTCCGAAAAATCCCCCCCCCCCCGTTTTTGTCAGATATCCACGTTTTGAGACCCCCTGAATCCAAAAAACAGGATTTCACGAATGTGTATATCTGCCTGTATGTCTGTACGTCTGTCTGTGTGTCTGTCGGCCTTTAAGCACGATAACTTTCGAAAAAACTAATCGATTTGATTGGCCTTTGATACACACTCTTATTGTCAGAAACTGAAGTTTAAGTTCTTTTGCCAGATATTTTGGAGAAAAATTGAAAAAGTTAGAGAATTTTGAACATTTTTGAGACCATTTCTTTCAAGACTCGAAAATTGTAAGTACAGCTTCCTGTAGCGAGTACAGGTTTTTTGATGAAAACAAAATTGTCAGAGTTATCTCATCTTCGAAATTAAAAAATAAAAACAAAACTGAGGAATTCAAGCTTAATAACGGAAGATATGAAAATAAGATGTGAGAGGAAAAATGTTTATTTTTGTGAGTCCAGCAATATAGTATTCACAACATTTTGGATTTTTTCAATAAATCGAAAAATCAAATCCCGGTCGCACAAAAACTGATGAAAAAAAGGGAGTTCCATTTTCTGGGCAAACTATGTAAAGTACGGGGAGATGTAAAGGAACAAAAATTTTACCTACACCAAAAGAAGATCTACAAATTTGATAAAATTTACTTATCGATGATAACAGAAAATCTTGACTTTTCCAATATATTATTCTCGAAGCATTGAAATGAGCTTGAATTTCAATAACAAAAAAATTAACATTCTGACTCAAGAGATCTTCAATCAAATACTCAAATTATCAAGAAGCGAATCAATTTCAGACATAAAATTCAAATTTACGACCAAATAGTTAAACCTTCAAGCAAAAGAGAGGAACTCAAGGAAGAAACAGTACAGTTTCGTTAAAATATTTATATTTTCAATCAGCCTAGATAGATTTTCTACCGAATCATCAAATCTTCAAACAAAAAAGATTGATCTCTAACCAAAACAGTTTAATCTTCAAACATGTAATATTATAATTGAATCTCACTGAAAAAGAGACAAATTTTCTACAAAGGAGGTTGAATTTTTACCCAAGAAATTTTTTTCGAAGGGATAAAGAAAATTTTTAATGAAGCGGACCGAATTTCTATCAAAAACAAAAAGCTCTGGGGGAAAAAAATTTGGATAACGGAAGGGAGGAGAATTCTCAACAATATCGCTCAATTTAAAGCTTATACAAAAATGAAATTCTCAACAAATATTCCAATCGGAAGAGAGCGATTCGAATATCAATCAAAAAGTAAAAAAAGTTGAATTTCTCAACAAATAGTTTAGTTTTCCACCGAAAAATTGAGTTTCCAAGACATTGAGATGAATCATCATGAAAAGGAGAATTCTTCCATAATTGAATGAGCTCTGAACCAAAACATACTTGTTTTCACGGAACCGTTGCTTTTTGGCCATAACAAATAATATTTCTACCAAAAGAGATCAACTCGGAATGAGTTAGTTCGATTTTCAGTTGAACTATACATTCAAGAAAATTGTAATTTAAATTCATGTTCCCATATATGGCACACGGTTTCTAATATTCATTAAGAATATTACCTATAACATTATATAAGACTCACGTTTGAAGTAAAGCAGGCCCAAAAATATGGTAAGTAGAAGGTCACCAAAAATCTTCATTTCTTCTAAATTAGCTGAAATGTGGAGGAGTGAAATCTGACTGCTAGATAGTTTCTGGAGAACAATGTCTGCTATTTATACTAACTTTTATCACTTATTTTTGATAAAAATGTGTCATTTATCCTTGAAAGTAGAGTAGAAGGAGAAAGATTGTCAATCTGAATCTCCAAATTCCTTCTATTTGCTAGATTTATTATACAAAGATTCATGGAACCTTTAGAGTTATGAAGGTTATGACGTATATTATAGATGGTTTTTTGGAGGGAGTAAAAAAATCGAAATCACTCCCGTTATCTTTCACGACTATGTCTCGTGATTGTAATCCTTTACAATGATACGAACATTGTTTATATCATTAGAAGGCATAATAAAGTTATTCTGATTAATTTTGTGTGACTTTCTTTCCTGGATATCTAGCGAAATCTGAGAAAAAAAAATCTGTCCGCTGCGCGGGCACATTCTTATCACCCGCTTCGCGTTCGGCTCGCTTCGCTCGCAAGTTTGAACGCGCCTGGGGCGCGCACCTTTCGGATCTCGCGCTTCGCGCTCGATGGTTATCTCACCTCGCGCTCCGCGCTTGGTTATGGATTTACCTCGCGCTATGCGCTCGGCCTTTTTACCTCCCTATACAGTTGTATATAGAGCTTGTGAAACTCAAAAGCGAGATGTTGACTACTTTAATTTGATGAGTGTGGATTCTCTTTTGTAAAACCTTCTCTGGCTTTAACGAATACATTCCTATCACGTGTCTCGTGCTGCGCACTCGATTAAAGTTTGTCCAGAACGGTGGAGAAGTTTTGTTGCCTGGTTTTCTTCACATGTTGTGTAGTTTTTCTAGAAATTAAATATTTTAATTTCACTTTTTAGAATTGAAACCAAAACTGCGCCTCCGAATGGAAAAATTGTACCAAATTTACAGATATTCTTCGGATAAACAACTTTTCTGTATCAATCTCCTGTGTGTGCATTAGTCATTTTTTAAAAAATCGTATCATTTTATTTTTATGGTTATTTTTCCTGATTGAAATTAAAACTAAATATCCGTCTGAAAAAGAATGATAATGCATTTAAAGATATTTCCCTGGTTGAGAACTTCTGTCTATTTGTTTTTTCCTAAGCTTGTGCCAATTGTCAAAAAATTCGATTATTTCCTTTTTAATCTGATTTTTCATGAATAAAGCGAAAAATAGTTGTCCTATCCAAGAATAAACATTTTTCTTCACAACGAAAAGCTAATTTTTTTCATTTTTTTATATGCTTTTTCATAAATGAAGCAAAAACTACTTGTCCTGTCAAAAAGTTATTTTTAACAAATCCTTAGATCTTTTCTTGGTACACAATTTAAGTTCATTTATATTTTCCCGTACCTCACATAGTTTGACTGAAAAACAAATTTTTCTATTTTTCATTATTTTTTGTGTGACGCAAATTCGAATTTTTTGAGAAAACTCGAAAAGCTGTAAAGATCATCCTGGAGGGTTCTCAAAAAGAAAAATTTTTTTTCCTCAAACTTTTTTTCATATCTTGCGTTGTTTGGCTAAAAATTCTCATTTTCGTTTATGTTTTTGAATTTTTAAAATGCCACAACTCCGACAATTTTGTTTTATCAAAAGAAAATCACATTGATAAATTGTTTCACTTTTTACCTACTACGAGAAACCGTACATACAATTTTTGAGTCTTGGAAAAAAAAGTCCAAAAAACTTTTTAAAATACTCCCCCTCTTTTACTTTTGCTCCAAAACCACTGGTTAACGAACTTGGCTTGTATTTTTGGTCCTTCAAAATGGGTGCCAAAGCACGATCGAATATCATCATTCTTTCGAAAGTTATCGAGAGTTCATAGATTATTTTCCATTATTTTTTGTGTGATCAAAATTGGAATTTTCGATTTTTCAAGAAAATTCAATAAGTTGTGAAGTCGATCTTGTAGGGATTACAAGCAGAAACATTTTTTTCATCGATACTTTTTTTCATATCTTCCGTTGTTCAGCTAAAAATTCTCATTTTTGTTTATATTCTCGAATATTTAAAATGCCATAACTCTGTCAATTTTTTTCTCACTGTAAAAACATTATGGAAATAAATTGTTCCACTTATTATTCACTACATGAAGCTGTACTTACAATTATCGAATCTCGGAAAAAATGGTCTAAGAAATTTTTCAAAATGCTCCCCCCCCCCTTTTATTTTTGATCCAAGATAGCTGGCTAACGAACTTGACCTTCAGTTTCTGACACTGGAAGAGTGTGCCAAAGGCTAATCATATCGATTAGTTTTTTCGAAAGTTATCGTGCTAAAAGACAGACATAAAGACATACAGACATACATACAGACAGACAGGCAGACAGACTAATTGGTAAAAACCTGTTTTTCGGGTTCAGGAGGTCCCAAAACGTGGAAATCTGACAAAAACGGGGGGAGGGGGACGTCAAATTTTACACAAATCTAATACCTTCCCCGATGAGAATGTAAAAATCTGCTCGTAGCGCGAGCGTATTCTCATCGCTCAGCCTGCTCTCCTCAGAAAATTGAGCGCGCCTAAGACGCGTGACAATTGGTTCTCGCGCTTCGCGCTAGGTCTTTGTGCTGTCCTCCATTTGTGTATACATCTTTTGGAGCTGAAAAGCAAATCGTTGTCTGCTGTCATTTGATGATTATGTTTTCTTTTAGCTTCTTTGGCTTCAAAGAATACATTCTCATTACGTGTCTCGTGCTTCGCACTCCATTCAAACTTGCTTTAAACGTCTAATATGAAAAATATTCAATATGTTGATTTATAACCCTCGATCCGGAACTGCTTGAGCAGATGATGCAAAACAAAGCATTAATTTTATTTTTTATGATTCTTCCGAAATCATTTATGATTTTACAGTGTATAATAGGCATTGATATTACACCCGAAAAATTCTAATCGTCTCGTTCGTAAAATGTTGTTTTTTTACATTTGAAACGAAAGCCATTTTTCTCATTGCAAAAATTGGCAGAACCTTTTTAAGGAAAGAATTTTGATTTAGCCTACAATTTTGTCTTATCTTGTATAGTTTAGCCGCAAAGTGGATTTTTTAAAATATTTTCAATAATATTTTTTCCTATGAAACCAAAACCGTGCGTCCCACACGGAGAGAAGTAAGGCCAAGAAAAACATGTACTTCGGATGCACATGACAACGAAATATTACACCACTAAATTTTTTTTCTGCTTGTACAAGGATTTTCAGTACTATTGGCAGGCCTCTAATGCCCCTTCCCAGGGACAGAATTTTTACGTCCCGCACTTGTCATACCCTAAAAAAATTTCGGGTCAGACATATGCTTTTTTGCTACCATGACCACACTAGGACAGAGAACTTGTGTCCTATGCTCTCAGCGCAATCCAAGAATTCAACCTACCGGGGTTGGTATAAAATATTGGTACTATTGTTGTTTTTAAACACCATTTGTTAGTGGTTCAGGAACGTATTTTGAATATTGAATATTGAATATTGAATATTCTTGTAACTGGTGAAAGGGACATCGATTGATGGAGCGGGTGATTTTCGTTTCCATATTCTTTTTTCATCCTAGAATTTTTGCTCCTTTGATAGTCTGGTTTTCCTCAAAACATCGATATTGATATTGAATTTGTTCTGGAACAAATCGCATGGGGAGTTATATTGAGCGCTCAAATCTCGAAAATTCCAATTTTTCATTCAAGTGGTTTTTCCCGGACCACATGTATTTTCAATGGTCATAAAAATAATGTAGGTCACATACTTTCTCCTTTTCCAAGGCTGATGGGGGTCGAAAAGTCACCACTGTGCCTGGTCATAAAAAATAATGCAGGTCTTACAATTCCCCCTTTTTCATGTCTCGTGGGGTCAGGATTTAAATTTCATGAACCCCAATTGCAATCTTAGAATTTTTCTCCGGACGACTAGCCAGCTTGTGAAAATAGAATAGTCTGCTCATTTTTGTGCACTGGAAAGGGGTGAGATTCATAATAATTATATTCTTTTCGGAACTCCAGCCCAATGATAATATTAGACTAGTCATCCCAAATTTCGGGACGAGAAGACGTAGCCCTAATTATGATATTCGTTTGGAAGAACAGAAATCATTATTCAAGAACCAACTATCAAAATCAGAATTTCCTTATGCATTACTCATGCATTTATTCATAAAATCTGTTCAAATGGTTAGCAAATGGTTTTTGTCTTATAAAAGTCATATCAAAATCATTTTCAGATTTTCACCCAAAAACACATTTAAAACAGTTTGATATCCTTCTCCCTGGGAAACTGAATTCTGTCGGATCCTTATATTATTTTCATTCTATGAAAATTTCAAGTATCTGATGGATTCAAAACAGAATCGTTGGAAATTTTTTTAAAAATGAATTTGTATTTTCAAATAAAAAAGATTTTAACAATGAGCCACATGAAGCATTGACAAGTTTCTGCTAGGAAATGAAAAACAAGAAATATTTACACACCTAATCTGTTTGATCTTACTCCATTCATACCCAGTGTCAATGCTTCATCTTACTGTCCAAAAGATTCTTGACAAGTCTATTCGTTCAGTTTTTGTTCATCAATATTAGGGACATTTATCGATTCAAAAGAAAACTAATTCAGATAAATACGTTTTCAAAATAAAAATATTTCCCTGAAAATGTTACCAGTTTAATCTCAAAGAATTGCTGCCATTTGTGGTTAGCAAGCAAATGATTTTTCTCCGAAAACTGAATAAAATTCTAAACCTAAGATATCTGTATCTAACTCTAAGATATCTATATCTTAGTCATTATGGCCTCAACTATTTGTTTCACTTATATACAGTCGAGTTTTTTTCCGTCAAATTCATTAAAACTATTAAACGGCCTCTTATTGTCGATTTTTCATATCTAATGATGAAATAGTTACTAATTATAAATAAACTCTATAATACATTATTTATGCTCCTGACTAAAATTACTTCTTTGCAGATTGTTCTCAAAATGATTTTGTACACTTCCACGACCTCAAGTTAGGAAATTCCACGTTTAATGTTCCAATCGGAGAATCTTTAACTTCACCGAGCTGCAGCAACAAGTTCTGAAAATATCTTTCACTAGTGAAAATTTGGACAATTTATCAACTTTTTTCATTCAAAATAGTGTGAGGAAAAATCATCAGAAAGAAATATTTCCTATAACGCTGTGCGATGAATGTTTATATCTTTATATGAGGGATCGTTCATGAATCACGTAACACATTTGAGGGGGTGGAGAGTATTTTAGTGTTACGCAACAAAGAAAAGCAACAGGGAAAGTTAAAAAAAAGCGTTACTTGGGGTAAGCTTAACTCGTTATTAGATCAGTCTGAGAATTCATTGCACGTTTTTTCCGGACAGAAAAAAACTTGATTAGATTTTCAATCTCAATTTTTTGATCGAAAAACTTTGCTTGAGACACAGCAGAAGTCCAGCATGCTTCTGTTTTCAGACTATACACACTCGTCCTGTGCAACATCGCTCCGACACGGGTCGCTTCCTGATCTCTCTAGCAATCACTTCGTGCAAAGAGCTTCGCAAAGCCATTAAAATAATCCTTTAAGCTATATCCTTACCCGGGCCAATTAGTATCCGAAATCATTATTATCAAGCTTCACTCTTTTTCTTACATAAAATTGCTCTCCAAACATCCCTATCTTGGCATGCATTTCTTGATTTTTTCACATCCATGCACCTTTTCATGCACGTTTTTGCGTTTCTACGGCTCTTCATATCTCTCCTCATTAGGAAACGCTTTCTCCTCATTCACATATTCAACCATTTCTTCTCTGGTCTGCCTCTGGGTACGCTATCATCCACCCTACCTGAATACACTCGCTTTTGTAATCATTTTTCGTCCATTCTCTTAACGTGATGGAACCATCTCAGCAAATTTCTTCCACTCTCGTCAGACAGCGTTTCTTCAACGCCACATTCTTTAATTACCCACTCATCGCTCACTTTGTCAATTAGCGTTTTGCCACACATATAAGGTACGCAGAAATTGCTTGCTGATCGCGTTGAGTTTTCTCTCATCAACCCAACCGTTTACGTCTCCAAGTTATAATATTCTTCCGCCAGAATCACACGTTATTTTGACGTATTCGAGGTCCCGTAAGTTCACAAAAGAATTTTTCATCCCAAAACTGTCAAAAGCATCCTAAAAAACTACTCTTCACATTCAAAATGCAAACTTTAATTTTTCGATACGATTTTTTCCGGGCGAGATGTGGCGAATTCAAATATAAAAAATTTCACTTTTTACGGATATCATTCTTGCTACAAAAATATTTGCCCAGGAAATAAAAGTAGCAAAACCATGTCTATCACAGCTTGTTGTAGGTCGATATAACCCCAGAACCCCCAAAACCCAATCTTTGAACCCTTGAGCTCTTTCACCTGCGAGTCTATTACCCGAGACCCCCACAACCCGATTTCCTTAACCCTCGAGCCCAGTAACTTGCTATGCAATAACCTCAGACCCCCAAAACCCAATTTTCTTAGACCTCGAGACCAGTAGCCTGCAAGTCCATAGCACTAGACCCCCACAACCCGATTCTCTTAACCTTCAGCACAGTAACCTACTTTGAAATAACCCTAGACTCCGGCAAAGCAGTTTCCTTAACCCTCGAGCTCAGTAACCCGCTATGCGAAAACCACAGACCCTCAAAACCCACTTCCCTCAATCCTCGAGATTAGTAGCCTGCGAGTCTGAAGCCCTAGACCTCCACAACCCGATTTTCCTAACCCTTGGGCACAGTAACCTGCTTTGAAATAACCTCAGACCCCGACAAACCAATTTCCTTAACCCTCGAGCCCAGTAACCTGCTATGCAAAAACCACAGACCTCGACAAACCAATTTCCTCAACCCTCGAGCCCAGTAACCTACTATGCAGTAACCACAGAACCTAACAAACCAATTTCCTCAATCCTTAGGCCCAGTAACCTGCTATGCAATAACCCTAGACCCCCACAACCCGATTCCCTTAATCCTCGAGACCAGTAACCTGCGAGTATATATCCCTAGCCCCCTACTACCCAATTTCCTCAACCCTTGAGCTAAGTAACCTGCTATGTAATAATTCCAGACGCCAACAACCCAATTTCCTAAATCTTCGAGGCCAGTAACCTGATATGTAATAGCCCCAGACCACGACGAACCAATTACCTCAACCCTCGAGCCCAGTAACCTGCTATGCAAGAACTCTAGACCCCGACAAAACAATTTCCTTAACCCTCAAGCCCATTTAATTGCTAGCGATAACCCCAGACCCCAACAACCCGATTTCTTTGATCCTCGATACCAGCAACCTGCGAGTCCATAGCTCTAGACCCCACAACCCGATTTACTTAACCTTGAGCACAGTAACCTGATTTGAAATAACCCCAGACCATGGCATACCAATCCCCTTAACCCTCGAGCCCAGTAACCTGCTATGCAGTAACCTCAGACCCCGACAAACCGATTCCCTCACCCCTTGAATCCAGTGATCTGCTATGCAACAACCCCAGACTACGGAAATCAAAGTTCCTTAATCCTCGATACCAGTTACCTGCGAGTTTATGGCCCTAGACCCCCACAAACAAATTTCCGTAACCCCCAAACACATTATCCTGCTATGCAATAACCTCATACTCCCACAACAGAATTTCTGTTGCCTTCGAGCCTAGTAACTCGTTATGCAATAACCCTAGACCCGCAAAACCCAATTTCCTTAATCCTTGATACAAATAACCTGCGAGTCTATAGACCTCGACGATCATAACTCAATTTTCTCAATTGTTGAGTAATGGTTCTTTTTTTTTGTACCTTCAAGCCATAATCCCTCTCAGGGTAAACGTTACTCGTAAGGAGTTGTATTTGATGTAGTTGAATACACGGGAAGATACCAGTCTCGCGCCAACATGCCAACAGCACGCGATTGTCCCGGACAATTACCCATCCAAGTACTAATCGTGCCCAACGCTGCCTAACTTCAGTGATCATACGTGAACTGGTTTTTTTATGCATATATATCTACGTTAATTTTGTGTGAAGACGCTTTTTATTTATTCCAAAGGTTCGCTGAACAGATTTAGGTTTAGGACGTGTCGTTTACGACTTGTTATTGCATAGCAGGTTACTGGCTTAGATGGTTAAGGGAATTGAGTGTGGGGGGTCTAGGGTTATTGCATTGCAGCTTACTGGGCTCGAGGGTTTAGGAAATCAGTTCGTATTGCAAAGTAGCTTTACTGGGCTCGAGGGTTAAGGAAATTAGGTTGTGGGGGTCTAGGGTTATTGCATTGCAGTTGACTGGGTTCGATGGTTAAGAAAATTGAGTTGTAGAGGTATAGGGTTATTGCATAGCAGCTTACTGGGCTCGAAGGTTAATAAAATCGGTTTGTCGGGGTCTGGTGTTATTGCATAGTAGCTAACTGGGTTCGATGGTTAAGACGATTAGGTTTTAGGGGTCTGGGATTATTGCATAGCCGGCTACTGGGCTCGATGGTTAAGGTGATTTGGTTGT
>WSXT02177643.1:0-10150 GCA_011762715.2 Neuroterus valhalla | reverse complement strand
AAGACGATTAGGTTTTAGGGGTCTGGGATTATTGCATAGCCGGCTACTGGGCTCGATGGTTAAGGTGATTTGGTTGTGGGGGTCTGGAGTTATTGCATAGCAGCTTACTGGGTTCGACGGTTGAGGAAATTGGGTTTCAGGGATCTGGGGTTATTGCATAGAGGTTAACTGTGTTCGATTGTTGAGGAAATTTGGTTGTAGGTGTTTGGGGTTATTGCATAGCAGCTTACTGGGCTCGAGGTTGAGAGAAGTACGTTTTTCGGTGTCTGGGGTTATCGCATAGTAGCTTACAGGGCTCAAAGGTTAAGAAAATTGGGTTGTTGGGGTCTAGGGGTATTGCACTGCAGGTAACTAGGTTCGATGGTTAAGGAAATCGGGTTGTGGGGGTCTAGGGTTATTTCATAGCAGCTTACTGGACTCAAAGGTTAAGGAAATCGGTTTGTCGGGATCTAGTGCTATTGCATAGTAGCTAACTGTGTTCGATGTTTAAGACGATTGGGTTAAAGCGGTCTGCGGTTATTGCGTAGCGGGTTACTGGGCTCGCTGGTAAAGGGAATTGGGTTGTGGGTCCCTCAGGTTATTGCATAGTAGCCTACTGGGCTCGAGGGTTGAAAATATTGGGTTGTGCGGGTCTGGGGTTATTGCATTGCAGGTAACTGGGTTCGATGGTTGAGTAAATTTGGTTGTAGGGGTCTAGGGTTATGGCATAGCAGTTTTCTTGGCTCGAAGGTTAAGAAAATTGGGTTGTGGGGGTCTGTGGTTATTGCATAGCAGCTTACTGGGATCGACGGTTGAGGAAATTGGGTTGTCGGGGTCTTGGGTTATTGCATAGCAGTTAACTGTGTTCCATTGGTAAGGAAATTGGGTTTTGGGTATTTAGGGTTATTGCATAGCAGCTTACTGGGTTCGAGGTTTAGGTAAGTAAATTTTTCGGTGTATGGTGTTATCGCATGGTAGCTTACTGGGCTCGAGTGTTAAGAAAATTGGGTTGTGGGGGTCTAGGGTTACTGCATAGCAGCCTACTGAGATCGGAGGTTAAGGAAAATGGTTTTTCGGAATCTGGGGTTATGGCATAGCAGCTTACTGAGATCAACGGTTGAGGAAATTTGGTTGTAGGGGTCTTGGGTTATTGCATAGCAATTAACTGTGTTCGATTGTTAGGGAAATTGTGTTTTAGGTGTTAAGGGTTATTGCATAGGAGCTTACTGGGCTCGAGGGTTAGGAAAATTGGGTTGTGTGGGTCTAGGGTTATTACATTGCAGGTAACTGGGTTCGATGTTCAAGGAAATTGGGTTGTGGGGGTCTAGGGTTATTGCATAGCAGCTCACTGGGCTCGGAGGTTAATGAAATTGGGTTGTAGGGGTCTGGGGTTATCGCAAAGCAGGCTACTGGGCTCGAGGGTTAAGGAAATTTGGTTGTGCGGGCTGGGTTCTAGACTCGAAGGTTACAGGGCTCAGGGGTATTTGAAATCGCGTTGTGAGGGTCTAGGCTTATATCGATATACAACAAGCTGTAATAGACATGGTTTGGCTACTTTCATTTACTGGGCAAATATTTTTGTAGCAAAAATGATATCCGTGAGAAGTGAAATTTTTCATATTTGAATTCGCAACGTGTGGTGTGCTGCGAAAATCGTATTCGGTTCCGTTCTTCTAAAGTATCTTCATTAATGATGAACCAAGTCGGTTTTAGTTTATCGAAGATCCCGAATATTCTGGTGATATAAAACCTTATACGATCATCAATTCATTAGATTATGCGGGAAATGTTTAAAGCGAACTAAAAAATCTACAAACCTGGTGCATTGATAATAGTATGCCCTGGAATGTAGAACAATGTTCAGTACTTCGATTTAAGAGAACACTGCATAATATTGATAAGAGTCATAAGATACATAAGGTGAAATTCGAAACAGTGTATCCGATACCAGTTAACGATCAATCAAAAGAGAATGTGGACTGCCACGTAAATGTTCAGGAGCTCAAATCCCAAAGCAACCAAATTGTATAGAAAAACTTGAGGGCAGTTTAGTAAAATTACCGCAGATGTTACCTCTGGAAGTTACGATCACGATGGTTCTCCTAGAACCATCGATCTCGACGCAACTAGAGGTGCTTCGTCATCCGACCCGTCACCTTCCACAACACCAGAAGACTTTCGAGTCAGGAAAACCGAATAACTTGAATACTTTTGAAGTGTACGACCTCTCCAATGATGATAAACCTGTCGATGACCCGTCTGCCTGCAGGGGCAGTTCGAGAACAACCATTCGACTGGTCAGGATCCACTTGCAGGAACCCAAAGAGAAATTACCAGTCAGCGCAACTAGAAGGAACCTGTAAATGACACAAAACACCACAAAATCGCACCCGCAAATCAAATCCTAAATCGACCCCGACAAGAGCTAGCAGCAGCAGGTAAATTATAAACATCCTGGATGAATCGTTCTGCAAACGAAATAATTAAACTCACGAATCTGTAACCTGAAAAAATTATGGACAATACCTGTCTCCCGCTGTGAATCTTGAAGCTGAACAGAGTGACATCTAATCAAAAAACCGCAAAACACCGCCTTGAAAGAGTAACAGTAACTTATTAGAAGGAAACTTCTTCTGTCCGCCATGGACAAATTAATCTGAAAACAGGACACATGACTTGCTGCACCTACGCGTGCCAGGATATACCGCTTCACAGAGCAATCAATGTGATCTGAATTATCACTTAGAAGTCACGAGCGAAAATGTGGTCCTAAAAACTGTACTTAGTTCGTGAAATGACTTGCTTGAATCGAACTCTTTATTCTCAATACCAGCATCTCAGAACGAAGAGTTAGATGTTTTTTCTGGGAGTACACATGTCAGAACCCGCAGCGTACACCAGCAAGGCATGCTGCTGATGTTGGACATCTCAGAAACGAACCAGCATCAGGAATCTGCCGTGAATGAGTCATCAAGTCCACAAGACTCCTCCTGTATGCAAGCTGGTAAATGTTTTTTGAAACAGCAGGAATGAACCAATGATGTCAGTAATCAAGGAGGTGGGAAACTCCAGCGAATAAAATGGCGAGGCACCATGCGAATTATGCTCATGATGAAGGGGCGTTCGGAAGCGCATGACGATTTCACAAAACGATGATCGGTAACAAAACCATAGAAGAAACACATCCACACCATCGCACCAGAGTTGTAGGCTTGAGCGCAAAATATAGATATTCTCTTTCCAGTAGTGTATCACCAGAGAGCACTGGGAAAATAGGCTGCTCGGAGGCCCATGAAATGTCACATTGTTACGGTGTGAGTGGAACAAATATTAGATGATTCGCAATTGAACAACGGTATGTTGATCAAATGCGAACGGAATTAGAGGCCAATGGGAAGTATCACTGAGCTAATGTAAGTAGAACGAACAACACGGTCCGACGACATCTGTATTATTCAGAATTTCCGAAAAAGCATTACAATTCTGTCAGTTTCAGCCTATCAGACGATACTCGCACGGAGGTGCGGTTGTCACTCAAATCGCAAATCGCCTCGCGCGACCTTATGTTAAAACAAGAGGAAAAGGGGGGGTCCCAGATGGTGAAAGTATCTCATGCGACTCCGTGACAGGAAACACTGTGCTTTATCCTGATTGAATCCGCGTCAGGTTCAGCAATACAGAATTTCATGTGATCCTGTATATTTAGTATATTCGTCAAGGCATATGTAGAGCATCACAAGGAAGAGTGAAATTAGGAATTTGGCAATAAAATGTAGAGGGTGCAAAGATAATGCTGCGGAATGGCATCTTCAAGAAGGCATTATAAATTTGTTGCTACTACTGTAGGAGGAAAGTCTGGAGACGCTTAGTAGATGAGGAAATACGCGTGGCAATCAAAGACAGTGAGAAGAGTTCTTAAGAGTGGGTCTTGCAGATAAGAAATGGACTACAGTAGCAAGTGAATATACAGATGAAACGAGGCAAGCAAACAAACTAATAAAGGCTGCAAGGACAAATCAAAGCAAAATGAGATACAAAATGCAAAATGATTTCGAAGAAAACGAGAAACTTTTCTGGAAATGGGTTCAGAAAACTAGGAAAAGAAACATTATTACTGCAGCATTTGAAATAAAAATATTATTGGTTGAATGGTATAGGATTCGGACAAAGTTGAAGGAAGTATAAGGGATGCCTGCAAGGGACGGTATGAAGATAGGGGTATTGAGCATAACAAGCGTGCCAGACAACGATACGTTAGATGATTGCGATGTAGGTAGCGGAAGCAGAATCAACTCTGACGGTATTATTTTAGTAATTGGAAAAAGTCAAGAGTGATGAGGGATACTTGTTTGTATAGCTGTGTGTGTCCATGGATATGTTTGCTGTGAACAGCGAGGTTCCGAATGATTGGATGAAGACAGTCAACGTTCCAATCGACAAGAAAAGGGGTGATCGAGGCGAAAAAATTTATCAAAATACTGATCGAACAGGTCCAGGGAATAACAGACAAAAGGATCTGGAAAGATCAATGCAGATTTGTGTCAGAGAGATAATTCACCGTGAAACGCCTATGTACAAGGTGAGCAATAAGTGGGCTCTCAAGAAATGTGGTTTAGAAGAAACAGGATTGAAGCAGGACGAAAGAAATCAGTTGAGATAGTTCGGCAATGCCGAGAGCGTGGATGAAGAACGGCCTGCAAAGGGAGATTATCCAGGTAGTGTAAGTGAAAGCGTAGTCAGACATAGATTCGAGAAGGATTGAAGTCTAAAATGTCCCAAAAATGCGTCCTTGAAACGCGCGTGACTCTACAGCAAAAGAAACACAGTACCCAAGAATGTGGTGACGAGTTCAAGACGATTCGACAAAAGTGTCTCAAAATTTTCGTTCAGTAATTTCGCTTGGCTAAGGAGAAGTCCGGAAGCAATTCCCTGTTGTTCAGCGGAAAACATAGTGTTCATGAGATTGGTAAGCAAAGTTACCAACGACGATTGGCTTTGGAAAAGATTTATGACTATCATGATGAGTGATCTTTACAAAGTGATAAACCTTCCAATGATGTGGACCCGCAATAAACCTCGATGACGAAATGGAATTTCGCACTAATTTTCTCGCAGTGAGCTTATCGAATACTTAATAGAGCTCGACGCAAGATTCTACAACAACAATACTATGTAAGAGAGTTATTGAATGTTTTTCTATCCAGAAGTTAGTCTGTCCTGCTTGAGAGCCTGTCTAGAAGCCTCCGCAATGTCACGGAGAACCACACAGTCAGTACCTGAGGTTGTCATGCCTAAGAGCCCGTCTCGAAGCCTTCGCAATGTTGCGGAGAGCCACACAGTCAGTACGTGAGGTTGTCATCCCTGGAAGCCCATCCCAGAGCCTTCGCAATGTAACGGAGAGCCACACAGGCAGTACGTGAGGTTGTCATGCCTAAGAGCCTGTCTCAAAGCCTTTGCAATGTTGCGGAGAGCCACACAGTCAGTACGTGAGGTTGTAATACCTGAGAGCCCATACCGGAGCCCAAGCACTGTTACGGAGAGCCACACAGTCAGTACGTGAGGTTATCATGCCTGAGATCCCATCCCGAAGCCTCCGTCATGTTGGTGGTAACACAAGGCCAATACGTAAGTCTGTCATACTTGAGAGCCTCTCTCGAGGCCTTGGCAATGATGCGGATAATCCAAAGTTGTTATGCTTGTCATGTCTGAGAGCCTGTTTTGAGGCCCTCACTCTGTTGCGAGGAATTACGAAGTCAAACGTCTTGAGTCTTTTATGCCTGAGAGCCTGCCTCAAAGCCTTTGCAACGCTGCAGAGAATGCAAGCCAGTCTCCCGGCACGCCAGAGAGCCTGTCTCGGAGACCCCAAAATGCCACGGAGAATCACAAGATCTCAGCCTTAATATGTTAGAGGAAGGGTCGTAATGACTAAGGTCTGCACTCCCACGCCAACCCACTATCCGGCTCGGAAGACCAACAAATGTTGAAGAAATAACGACGGACTGGCGTGGGCCATCGAGGGATAGACGCAACTCCAGTTAACGATCAGTCGAAAGAGAATATATCAGTCCACATAAATGTCCAGGAGCTCAAATCTCGGGGCAACCGAATCGTATCAAAAATATCAGGCGTGGTTTAGGGAAATCAGCATGGATGTTACCCCCGGAAGCTACGATCAAATGGTCCTCCCAGAACCATTGATCCCGACGCAAATGAAGGTGATACGTTATCCAACTCGTCACTTCCCACAATACCAGAAGACGATCGAGTCGGAAAAACCACATAACTTGAATACTACTGAAGTATACGATCTGTTCGATTATGATAAACCAGTCGAAGATCTGTCTGCCTGCAGGGGCAGTCCGAGAACAGCCACTCGACTGTTCAGAGTCCACTCGCAGGAACCAAAAAAAAACTACCGGTCAGCGCGAGGGCCGAGAATGAACTGAACTCCAGGAAAGAAGCGAGCACCTGCCCTGGGTGAAAGTGCACGCGAACGCCGGCTTCCTTACTCCTGCAGGTTGATACGGTAAAACTTGAACTAGTAGGAACCTGTGGATGTCGCAAAACATCGCGCAACCGCATCCGTGAATCAAATCCAAACTCGACTCCGACAGAAGCTAGCAGCAGCAGATAAACTATAAACACGCCCAATAATCGAATATTTAAAACCGCTCATGACTTGCACAAGAAAGGCCCTTGTGCATATGAAACATTGTATTCAAATTTTCAATCAAGCATCTTATGACTTATTCTGTCTTATGACTTATTCTGAACTTTGTTAATTAGCCTAATCTTTTATTGGGATATAAACATTATCACCTGATAATTCACTTACAATTCACCATTTTGAGTTGCAGCTATCATCTGTGTTCTCTCCAATTGATCAATATTCCCGAAAAATATTTTGATGAATTACTTATATGAAAGCACAAGTCTGTAGGGTTTGCAAATTTTGAAAGAATTCGTTTATTAATTATGAATAAAAAGGTGGAAAAGAATCTGGTAATGCACCCGTGCCAAAATCAAAATTCGGATTGAAAAATCGCTGATGATACTTGATTTTTACATTTTTGGAAACAATTCTACTTGCTCTATATAGTTTTCAGAAAGATTTTTTAGATAAATAAGTGATTCAAATATCTGTTGCAATATTTGTACCTTATTTTCGCCTTTTCGACTTCCAGGAAATTTCGTTTAGTACAAATTGAATTATTTTGATGGAAATGGATATTTTCATCATAAAAAATGGATGTTATTGGTATTCTGGGAAATAAATTCCGCAGTTCTGTCTTCATTCTGCAGCCTGTAGTCTGTAATCTGTAGCCTTGATAATTTGCAAAAGAATGATCATATTGGATTGTGCTTAAGGCACCCTTTTTTGTGTGTTTGGAAGTGACAATTTTTAATGTAGAAGAATCTCTTGTCGGCAAAGATACATGATTATACGAGGATAAGTACCTTATATTTTCTATTCTCACTTGTCCTGAAATTTTATTTAGTAGAAGAATTGTTTGCTTTGATTTGAAATTCGTATTATCTGTGATTACACTCAGAAGTTTTTATTTCAAACTCAAGTTTTCCTTTTATGAAGATGGATTATTTTGTTCAAGACAAGTTGTTGGTTAATCGTGCAAGAAGTGTTCTTTAGGCAGATTTTTAATATAAAAAGACTTTACCAAGATAGTGGTATTCCCAATTATACTATTAGACTTTGAACAAAAAACAGACAAACTTTCTAACGCAAGAGATAATAACTTCCTCCAAAAATAATTTTTAACAATTTGAGTAAACTCCCAACAGAGTAGTTGCACTTTTTATCCTCAACAGACGATTCTTTAGTGATAAAGTTAATTCTGAAGAATAAAAGATTCTAATTTTTGCTAACGGCCATTGCTTGAACTATCATTTCCGCTTTAATGTTTTCATCTATGAAAATTATTGCATAACGGTACATGGTTTCTTGAAATAAAATACTTGTGCATTGTTTAAAAAATTTTCATTTATGCAAACGAGTGAACGTATATTACTTGCAGAAGACAAACACATCTTCATCCTTAGAATTATTACAATCTACAGGATATGGATATCTTGAGGACATTCCTGATGAAAAGATTGGGCCAATAATAGAACATCCTCAGAATATTTTTAGACATCTTTGGAATATCCTAGAAGTATTACAATTCACATCATGTAGAATATCCTACCTAATATTCCTAGGATATGCTGTAAAAAGCCTGGATTATCCCAGTAGAAATAAAGGAGTTCTTCTAATGCACCCTGCATAATATTAGGTTGACAAGGCTGCCCTAAATACATAGGATTGCTCCTTCTTTGGCAAATTTACATATACGTGATTATCGTCTGGGAAATCTGGTGGTGACTTTTCATGACTGTGTTCATGATTGTTGACAATGTAGGGAGCGAATGGTGCAGCTGTGTAACATTCGCTTTCTCCTATCCGTATATAAGCTTTCGTTGGACCATGAAGTACAGGATCCGTTAGTACCCTTTCATTTGTGAACGTGGTCCAATACATCTCTTCCCCCCCTGGCTTTACCATATGAACGTAAAAATGTTTAGTTGTTTCGCCAGCTCTCAGCCAGAAGGGTACAATTTTCGCCTTCAGTTTTTCGATTTTGCGTATATATATAGACTGGTCCCCCAATTCTAATCGAATGGTGTTTTCAGGAACATCTGGTGGACACCCGCTTGCACCTTAAATGTGACAAAAATATATTTGAGATGTTTGAGTTCTTGTAATAGTTCAGGCGTTTGACATTTTTCTACCAATTTGTGAGGATGTTATATTCTCTCACGTGACCTATTATTACATGTTATTGTATACTCGGTGGTTTTATGATTAAGAAAATTGATATATTGCCCAAAAATCTTTGAGAATAGTTTCTTTGAAGAACCACATGGTTTATGATTCTTAGGAATTTTTCCAATAACTACGGGATAACGATAAAAGATTGAAAAGAGCGTTCTTGTTGTCACGTTGATGAGAAAAAATTTTGAGAATTGGAACAATATTATTTCAAACAATTTTTGCATATGAAGGGCTCCACGGCAAAACCATGAAAGTCTACCAGGACAAATTTTTCAGGAGAAGGAAAAAACCTTCTCAAAAATCAAATCCTCAAAAGAAAAGGAAAATGAGAAAGTACATTCGAGATTTGATGGAGCTCTACAGATCTCAATAAACAGAATTTGGAAAAAGCTGATACTTTCCGAAATAAATAACCTCAAAAATCGACTGCGGTCAAAACCGTGTAAGTCCATCCAAATTTTTTTTTCAGACTCAGGTTAACATGAAACGTATTTTGACATTTTTGGAAACATATTCCAAGACGAATAGAAGGCTGAAAAGTGGAAAAGTGAGTTCAAAAAATCGTTTCTTTGGAAAAAAAAAATCGAGACAATACTTCAAATTGCACTTACAAAATGGTAAACAAATTGACCGGCAACACCTGAATCAACGTGACTAAGCAAACAACGTTAAAGATGAATGCGCATATGTGTCGCGCAGGTAGGCCCGTGGCACTTACACGGTTATGGAAAACCACGAATTTTAAAAACCCACTTCCGGTTTGAATTTTGATGTATCCTTTCACGACAATGTGCGGTAAAATTTTAGAGAATTATTAGGCCAATAAAACGCGTTTTCAAAAAAATGGCACTTACACGGTTATGCCGTGGAACCCTTCAGATAAAGTTATAAAATTGACCATTTCAGGTTTGTGAATTTCTAACTTAAGAAAAAATGCTGAAATAAACTCACTATCGGCCAGAATTGTTGCAAATACTCTCATAGAACAACAATAATTATATTATTATTTGAGTTGATTATTATAAACAATTTCTATAGAACAAATTCTTACTTTTGTGTACTTCTCATCGGAATTTTTTTTTGCTCTGATTGCTAATATTCTCCATCAGAGTCATAATTTAAAACAAGAAATCGTCATAAGTTAACAATCAAGATTTTTATAAACAATTTGTAAAAGCGAATTGTTGCTTGTGTGTATTTCCCATGGGATGATTCTTTTTTTACTCTACCCATGTAGAAATTGTGATAGGGATTTAGTAGGGCTCTGGCTACTTTTCCCTGTTTCTGATCGGGCGCTGATAGGGAAAAATAGAGAGGGCCTGACTACTTCTGTAACGCTGT
>WSXT02177632.1:0-21654 GCA_011762715.2 Neuroterus valhalla | reverse complement strand
GAACCTTTGCTTGCGAGTACATAGATGGGCACTTTTCCTTGCGCCGTTCAAATATACCATAGAGCACCGACCAGGCCGACAAATGGCACATGTTGACGCTTTAAGCCGAAATCCGTTGCCGGAAGTTATGTTGATAGAAGGGTGCGATGAAAGTGTTGTTGCTAGGTTGAAAAGGGCTCAGTGTGAAGATAAAAATTTACAAGATTTTCTAGCTATGGCCAAAAATGAGGAAAAAGACGGATTTGCAATAAAAAATGGCCTTTCGTGCAAAATAGTTAATGATGATGTACTAGTAGTTGTACCAAAGTCGATGCGGTCACAGCTAATTACACAAGCGCATGAAAGAGAGCATTTTGCAATTATTAAAACTGAAGCGATTTTAAGAAGGGACTAATGGTTCAAAGGGATGTGATCAAAAGTTGACAAAATTTTACGAAATTGCATAAACTGTATTTTAGCTGAAAGAAAACAAGGAAAGCAAGAAGGTCTGCTTCACAGCATAGAAAAGGGCAAGTGTCCGCTGGACACCTTTCACGTGGATCACCTCGGTCCGCTTCCTTCTACGGAGAAAAGCTACAATCATATTTTCGCAGTAATAGATGCTTTTACAAAGTTCGTATGGCTCTATGCAACAAAATCCACGAGCACCGCCGAAGTTATTTAATGTTTGAAAAAGCAGTCAACGATTTTTGGGAATCCCCGGCGATTCATATCAGACAAAAGAACGGCCTTCACATTGCACGAGTTCCAAGCCTACTGTAAAGAAGAGGGAATTGCTCATGTACGTGTTACCACAGCTGTGCCGCGCGGAAACGGACAAGTGGAAAGAGTTAATAGAACGCTTATATCACTTTTAACGAAGCTGTTAACACCAAAACCTGGAGAATGGTACAAACACTTGGATGTTGCTCAAAAATACCTTAATGCAACTGAAAGTAGAAGTACCGGAACAACGCCGTTCAATCTGTTGTTCGGAACACACATGAAACTGAAAGAAGATATGCAGATAAGACAAATTGTCGAGAACGAGTGGGTCACAATGTTTCAAGAAAACCGAGATTAACTCAGAAGAGAAGCAAGAGAGAATATACCCAAAATCCAAGCAGGAAATAGAAAGTCCTACAATAAGAAAAGATAAACAGCCAAAAAATACATGTATGATGATTTGGTAGCGATTCTAAGATCGCAACGTGGAGGCAAGCTCAAATTTCATGATGAGTTTCACGGTCCGTATTGCATAACCAGAATCATGCGTAACGATCGCTACGAAGTCGAAAAGGTTGGCGAGCATGTAGGTCCAAACGTCACAACATCATCCGCAGACCATATGAAGCCATGGATCGTCGGCTCCAGTGATTATTCATCAGAAAGCGATACCGATGACAACATCTGAGGTCAGGTCTTAACGCAGGGTGTCCGAGTGTAGTATCCGAATTATCAATGCTTAGCTCAAGCTCGACTTCAAGTTAGAGACTATAACGTGCCGTAGATCTAAGAGAGTATTTGTAAAAGAACTCATAACATTATGGCGACCACCAAACGATACATGGAATATAAACATCCTGGTTTGTCGTGAATCACGATCGTGCCCAAATATCAGTGTTGCGATGAAACTAAGACGATTAAGACGTGTTCACTCGATCATTCCGTTTCTCATCTTATTTTTTTTTGTTCGTTCATTTTATGCTAATAAACAGGAATCTTTACACTAATCTTGAAATACTTATTTTTTATCACCATGCTGTTCATGCTGGTATCCAGTCTGCTCAACATTCTCTGCAAATCATCGGTTGATTCTGCCGTAACAATCTCGTCATCTGTGAACGTAAGGCCACGAACTTTCACTTTCCCAAGATCAACACCTTCCTCGTTGAAGAGAGCCATTCTCAGCCATTTGTCTATGAATATATTGAACATCCAAGAGGACATAACGCATCCTTGCCTAACGCCCTGCCTAATATCAAACCAATCGATTAGTAGTCCATTTACTCTCGTACTTGCTTTGCTACCATTATATATTGCTTTTATTGCTTCCAGAAGCAACCCAGTCCTCCATATTATTTTAGGAACTCCCAAAGTTCAGCTCTATTTACCTTATCGAAAGCTTTTTCTAGATCAACAAATGCACAGAAAACTTTTTTGTTCACTCTTAGCCTTCTTTCTGTGATCTGTTCCAAGCCAAACATCTATTCCGCACTTGATCTAGCTGGAATAAATCCGCATTGAACTTCCCAGATCCTTTCCATCGTCACTTCCATGACTTTGTTATTGAGTATTCAGGTAAACACTCTTCCCACAGTACTTAAAAGGCCAATCGCTCTATAATTATTACAGTCGTCTGGACCACCCTTTCCGTTGTAGATTGGGACAATTACCGCCTTTCTCTAATCAATCGGAACTTCGCTATTCACAGCATACATATTCGTAAATTCAGACAGCCACACAAACAGGTTTCTGCCACCGAACTTTAGCATTCCAGAGGGTATACCATCACCGGCAGCTTTACCATTATTTAGTTTTTAATTACGGAAATAATGCCGTCGATACCGATTCTGCTTCCCTCACCTACGTCGGAATTTCCTAACGTATATGTGTCTGTGTTACTGTTGTTAGTCTCCACGGCTCCACCTCCATATAGCTTCTTGAAAAAATCCCGTATACAGTCTTTCACCATGTCCGAAACCCATACCATTTCGCCGTCAGCATTCCTTATTCCGACTACCTCAGTACTAGTATTTCCTTTTCTAATATTCTCAACCCATTTCCAGAATAGTTTTTTATTCCCTTTAAAATTATTTTGCATTTTCGTGCCTTCTTCCAGTTTGATTTCATCCTTGCTTTCTTTTACTAGTATATTTGCTTTCCTCTTTTTATCCTAATAATCATTCATGACCCTTGTCCTTTCGCAATCGCCAAGACCTCTAGTATTCAACATTCTCACGTACGCTTCTTTTTTCGCGTTGACTGCGACGCGTATTTCATCATTCCACCACGCATCACCAGACTTTCTTTCTGCAGTCGCAGTATCACACACTTTCGAAGCACTCTCGAAGATTCCATTATGCAGTATTATCCATAAACCCTCTACATTTTTGTTGCCTAATTTTGTCTTCCAATCATCTTTGTGAAGCCCTAAATATTCATCCAGCTTTTCACGATATACTTTTTGTACTTCTGGTTTTTGCAAATTCTCTAATCTGACTCGCGTCGGTTTTGATTTTTCAAATTTTTTTCCCCTCCATCCTTGAACTAGGTTCACTTTTGAAACTATGAGATAGGGATCCGATCCGCATTCAGAACCCTTCATAGCCCTTGTATCTTTTACAAGCCCTCTCAGTCTTCCGTCCGCTACAACAAAGTCAATCATACAATCGCTTTCGCTTCTGCACCAAGTATACATGTGTATCATTATTTTTTGCCTGAAACAGGTGTTTCTAATAAACAAACCTTTTCCTAAGCACAAACTGATCAATCCATCACCATTACCATTTGCTTTTGAGTCTCAAAAATGACCAAGTACTCTGTAAGCACCTTCGCGTTGCACACCAACCCAACCGTTCATGTCTCCGAGTAATATTATTCTTTCACCTGAATCACATGTTCCCATTATATCATTCAAATAGTTCCAAAACGTGTCTTTTGCCCCTTTACTTCCACCATTCCCCACCTTAGTAAGCTCACATCCCTTTTTCTCTGTTTCCAAAACGCAAAAAAATATCAAGCTCCCTTACGCGCATGGTATCCCGTTATTCCTTTCCCTTAAGGTCATTAACACCTCGGGCATTCAACACACCTGGTCTCCATTCATCACCTGAAACTCTTCTGAGGGCACGCGGTTCGTTAATGAAAGTGGCAGTCCTGTCATACGAGGCTACATTAGAGTTTGTACTTTTCATTATGTAAATTATCCATCCAAGCTCTAATTTCAAGCGAGGAAATGTTCCGTAAATAAAGTCTTGTCCAAACAAAAAGCTAAATCGTTATATAGTGGTGTATCAATCCATAACGTCAGTCACCACCAAACATGAGTCATGTACAGGAGGTAAAGAAAGGTACAAAAGGAAGGTACAAAAGAAGTGACAAAAGAGAAGAGTTAGAAACGAGTGAAGCCAGACCAAAACGAGTTATTATTGGTTCAGTTACACACTGAAGAGGGCACCCAGTCTCTTGCAGTTTGGTCATTTAGGAAGAGTAGACCAGGCTTGGTCCCGCAGACTGCTAAAAATAACTCTTATTTGTAAACGCCTTGCCTCGACTGCACAGAAGGTCACTTGACAATTATATTTGAATCTTACACAAAATAATCCAGCATCACTCAAAACTTGAATTTAAAGAAAAACTCCTGATTTCAACCACAAAGGATGAATTTATTTTCCAACATACCGAAAAGATCCATTTTCTAGCACAAAGCGCGAAGATCCATCAAAGTAAATGAATTCTCTCTGAATAAAATTTCAGGAAAAATTAAAAGGACAAAAATAAGGCACCCATTCTTGTACAATCATGCAGCTTCGGCGAACAGAGATTCTCTTACATTAAAAATTATCACTTTTCTCAACAAATAATGAAAACACAAATTTCTACAAAACTGCTTACATACGAAAGAGATGAATCCTGCACAAAACAACTCAGACTCATTAAAGAAACATGAATTAACGAGGAAAGTTCAGAGTCTACCTGGAAAAATACGAATTTTCAACAAGAAAAAGAATTCATCTACTGAATAGAATTCAAGGGCAATTCAAAAGGGCAAATATAAGACACTTATGCTCATGTTATGATGTAGATTTTCCAACCAGAGATCTTTCTACACTGAGATTATCAATTTTTCCACAGAAATATCGGACAAAAGACTTCATGAAATTTAAAAAACAATGCGCAATAAGGAAACCGTTAGTGGCATGTGTTCCGAATCGAGTCTTGGAAGCGACTAGCTCCTTGAAGACAGGGTCTTTTTGACATTGTTATTTGATACTGCTCGCCATTTTATGGGGAAAAACTTTTAGAAATTTCTACGTAAACGTCGATAAACGAAGAAGTTGAATTTTGTTCAAGATGATCCAGATTCATTAAAAAACATGAATTTACGAGGAATTTTCCAAGTCAAACTGCAAAAATACAAATTTCCAACAAGAAAAACAATTCATCTACTAAATGAAATTCAAGGGCAAGACGAATATCTAGACGAATATCTTGATACGGAGAAATTTTGAGTGAGGAAATCCGCATATGCTTCCCCCGAGATTTTGGTGCAGGAGAGAAATGTCGAGACCAGAATGTGTGTTGACTATTACACATGGATTAAATCGATAATAAAGGATAACTACCCGCAACCAGGTATATCGTCGAAATTGATAGCGTGGTTCTAGGAGCCTCCTAAAGTTTCCTAGCTATTGCGAAATTGACGGAATGCTATTGCTGATATTGAGGTATTTCAGGCAGCACAACGTGAATACGAGGATATATGGGAACGTCGTAACATTCGCATGTAAACCCCGCGGAACCAAATATGTTGGAGCACGAAATCCAGAAAAGGGTTTCTATTTTCCGCCTTATTTGAAAGAATCTCGATTAACATTTTTTATTCATTCAGTTTTGAAGCATTTGAATTTGTTCATTGTGTTCAGGATGCATTTTTTGACTCTTTTTGATATTGTCTTAAGCTGGAAAATTGTACGTAATAAATGATAGAAACATAAGTGATATTGTACGCCTAATTTTTTTCGACATCGCCCCTGGGGAATGATTGTTTATATATTATTAAGACGTAAATGGAACTCGACGCATTCAAGCTTGCACATTTTTAGTTACGTTTTCAGGACGCGTCTAGGATTTTCATGTTCTCAAGCTCCAATAAAAAATAGGATTTTATTGAGAGATGCAATAATTATATTACAATGAAAAATCAAGGAGCAGCTGAGAAGATTTGATGAAATCACCACAGTGGCATGAGCCTAGTTTCTTTATGTGTACGGGGAAAAAGTCCGAGTTGGATGAAAGTATGAACTGAATGATAGGAAAAAGATACAGGTTTTTGTACCAAAGGTTCTGTTGTATTTTCCGTGACTATTAGGATTGGGAAAGAGTTTGGAAATCCACTGTCTATCACTTTTTTGCTGTATTCAAAATGAAGATTTTGAAAATTTGTTTTTGACTCAGCAAAGGAAATTCCGTTCGCCGACAGATTATCATTTTTTCAATAAATTTATTGCCTTTTGATATTCTTTTACGGGTATATCCTTTTCGTCAAACATTTAGCATCAAATTTGTCAACGATTATTTCTCTTATTCTTCATCAAAAATGAATTCATGTCTTTTTATAAGAAGTCTCATTTGGTACAGGATGCATTAATTGATAACATGTTAGATCTTGTCTTAAAGTAATTAACATGCTTATAGGTAGCGACCACTAAAAGAAGGCCTTACAAAATATAATTGATAGTGTTTTCTTTTCAAATAATTGTTAGTGATGACTGCCTTTATAGGATATCTAATATGGAAAAAAATTGGAACTTTAGAAATATTTAGGATATCTTGCGAGATATTTACAGTAGGCTGAGAAAGAAACATTCTGAACAACCTTGCGGATATTAACTCCTTATCAGAAGAATAACATCTAGTCAGAATGATAAATCCTTCAAGAGTATTAAGTACAATATGAACAGCTAATATAATTTATCTGAAGGCATTGCTATATTTAAAACGAACATTCCAGCTCTGATAGTAAATAATTCTTTCCACAATAAATTGGTTTCCATTCAACAATAATTAAACTCCTAAATTCTCTTGGATGCACCTTGTACTTGTTTTCTTTTTATGTACATTTTGTTTGACGTGACACTTTTCCTCTTAGAAAAGTGAGAAAAATCTCTACTTATTGTCACTTAATTAAGTATTTATTGGAATCGCTTGCCGTTTGACCAAAAAAAAGAATACAAGTTTTTGTACAGTCAAAATATCGGATTTCGAAATATCAGTGATCCCTAGGTACCTGCGCTAACCGTTTAGATAATTCTTGATACTAGTATTCACTGAAATTAAACATTCATTTGATATTTGCGTTTGAATACATATCAACCAAATAAGTAAGAACTATCAGGATGAAACAGAGAATATCAGTGTCGATCTTCATTTTCTCGAAATTGAGTAAGCACTTGTATGAGAAAATTTAACGAGAGTGTAACGAATGTGTTATCTTCCGATTGTTTCAGTGAATTTTATGCTAGTCGTTATCTCATTCATTATTTGTATTTCTAAATTCTGCTCGTTCCATACGTTCAAAGCGTAGAGATACTTAAGGTTTATGATATTATTATGGAAAATTCATGAGGAAAAAAATTATTAACTAAAGAAATGATACGAATTCGGTAAAAAACAAAATATCAGTTGATGCGTAAGAGAGCAAAACGTGATAATCATGCTTGACCTAATTTCTCAATTTTTTGGATATATTACTTTTTAGACACCATTTGATGGAATGAAAATCTAAGTGGACTTTAATAGTCAGGCTGTTAAATAAACAGATTAGAGAAATCAGTTCAATACTCCCTTAAGGTTATGGACTCAGTTGAAATTATATTTTTGTGTGACGGGAATATAGATGCAGAGATTTCCAGACGTATAAATGAGGGTTGAAAGATTATCGGCAGTGTACGGGGTATTACTAATAGCAGAGAGGAATAGATAGTTACAATGCCAATAGAAATGCCAACTAGTAATAAGGTGGTGACACTGGCGGTCACTTGTTCAGAATAGGTCCACATTATTGATATGTCCATGATTTCGATTTTTGTATTCACGAATCGTTTGGTGGTGCAGAATACTGGATGTCGATAACCACGTCGGTAAATGAATGTAGACTCTGAAGAGTGTAAAAGTGCGCGTCGCGTGGATTTAAGTGGGTACACTTCACGCACACAATCTTACTTCGGCTTTGGCCCGGCGCCGACAATAACCGAACAAAAAGTTTCACGAATCGTCGATCCCGCGATCGAAGCAAGATGAGCCCAGTTGTATGTTTTTAACTGTCAACTGTTTGATCTAGTAATCTTTTTGCGAATTTTCTAACTATACCCTAGATTTATTATCAACAACCACTAACCTGTTAATTTCTTATCATTCCAATCTGAAAATGCTTAAAAGAATAAGGTATTATAATAAGATATAAGATTGAGAAATATTCAATCCAACAGATCAATTTGTATCTGATATGATAAATCTGAAAAACTGAGGTCTAACAAAACAATCATCAAAATCACCACGATTTAGATAATCCTAACAAACAAATTTTCGACCAGAGAAGAATTTTTCCGCATGTTTCTTGAATTTCCAATCAAGGAAATTAATTTTCTGAAAAAAACTGCGAGTTTTCAAAAGAATGCATGAATTTTCAATGAGAGAGGTGATTTTTCATCTAAAATGATAAATCATTGTCAAAATAAAAATTTCGTTTTTGGTATGATTTAACTTTCAACAGAAACCAATTGAAATTTTGAATGCAAAAAACTTGAACTCGAACAGAAAAGATTAGTTTTTAACGAATCCTAAACAAGAACATGATATTTTTATATTTCACAAAAAAGAAAATTATTTCCAAACTGAAAAGTTCAGCTTCGACTGGAACGACAAATTAATTTACCTACAATAATTTTCCACAAATAAGTAAGATGTTCGACTAGAAGAGATGAATTTCAAACTGAAAATATAATTGTCACAAATTGAGTAGAAAGATCGAAAAGAATAGTTTTCCGCAAAACAGTTGCATTTGTAAGCGACAAAGATGAATTTTTTTGAGAGGAATTGAATGCTCAACAGAAAAGTTGATTTTTACAGAGAAAAAAAAATTCAACCAATTAGAATAACTTCTACCTTAACAGACAAATATTCAAAAAAAAATACATGAAACATCAACTGACAATTATGAATTGTAACAGAAAAAAAATAATGGTAAAATTTCTGATTGGACACGCCTAGTTCCAATATAAAATAAACGAATTGATAACAGGAAATTCGAAACGTTTTATTTGAATGAAAATATATTGCATTTTTTAACAAAAATATTTAAATATTCAATTGGATACATAAATTTCTCACTGAACTGATAAATTTCTATATACAAAACGGAATTTCCAGCAAATAAGTTTAGTTTTCATATAGGCAGTTAAATCTTCCAAAGAGCAATTGCATTTTCAACAGAACACACGAGCAATTTTCAATTCAAAATGGAATGATCGCATTTTTTGTCACAAAGTAATGTTCGACCAAAAAAACAAAACAAATTTTTGACAGAACATTCGAATTCCGAAACGCGCTCGATTGTAATCTCACCTCGCGCTTTGCGCTCGGCTTTTGCACCTCCCTACATTTGTATTTAAAGCTTGTGAAACTCAAAAGAAAAAAGTCGACTACTTCAATTTGATGAGTGTGAATTCTCTTTTGTTGAAGCTTCTCCGGCTTTAACGAATACATTCTTATCGCGTGTCTCGTGCTGCGCACTCGATCAAAGTTTGTCCAAAACTGTAGAGAATTTTTTTTGCCTAATTTTTTGTGCATGTTGTGCAGTTTTTCTAGAAATCCAATCATTTCATTTCTAGTGGGAAAAATTATAACAAATTTACAGATATTTTTTAGGTAAATAACTTTTCTCTATCAATCTTCTGTGTTAGCCTCAGTCATTTTCTCAAAAATTTTATTATTTCTTTTTTATAGTTATTTTTCCTGATTGAAATGAAAACTACATATCCTGTTAAAGAAGCTTCGAACACATTAAACGATATTTTCCTGATAAAGAACTTGTGTCTATTTTATTTTTCCTGAGCTTGCTTCAATTTTCCAGAAATTCATTTTTCCATTTTTTTGGGTTTTTTATAAATGAAGCAAAAACTACTCGTCCTATCAAAAAGTTAATTTTACCAAATTTGAAGATATTTTTTTAGTGCGCAATTTTACTTCATTTATATTTTCCCTAACCTCACATAGATTGATCAAAAAATGAATCTTTCTTTTTTTCATCATTTTTTGTGCGACCAAAATTTGAATTTTCCATTTTTTGAGAAAACTCAAAAAATTGTAAAGATCATCGTGGAAGCTCAAGAAAAGCATTTTTTCTTTTGAAACTTTTTTTCATATCATGCGTTTTTTGGCTAAACATTCTCATTTTCGTTTATATTTTCGAATTTTGAAAATACCATAACTCTGACAATTTAGTTTTTATCGAAAAAAATATAAGAGTAAGTTGTTTCACTTTTCACGTGCTAGGAGAAATTGCACTTACAATTTTTGGGTCCTTGAGGAAAAAGTCCAAAAAAATTTTCAAAATGCTCCCCCTCTTTGATTTTCAATCAAAAATAACTGGTGAACGAACTTGTCATGGGTTTTTGGTCCCTCAAAATTTGTGCCAAAGTGCAATCCAATCCGATCATTCTTTCGAAAGCTATCGAGTACACAGAGAACGGACTACAGACAGACAGACATCTGCGTAAAAACCATTTCTTCTGACTCAGGGGGTCTCAAAACGTGGAGATTTCATAACATGTGCAAAAGTCAATTTTCACATAAAACCAAGACCGTCTCATTCAGAATGAAAATGTAAAAATTAAAAACTAAATGTTCTCGATGGGAAGCCTTGTAACGTTGAAATTTCAGAGTGCTGAGTTCAAATTTGAACCTAAACATTTTAATTATTCCATTTTTCTTACTTCTGGGTTAAAACAGGTCGAGTGGAAAACAAACTATATCGTTCAATTTGTAAAGCTTGTAACCTCAAGTTGCTAAAAATAAAGAAATAATTGAAACGGATAATATTTCATTAAACTTTTCAAAATTTATTTATTGCACTTGTCGCTGTTCTGAAAATAATCTTTTCCGATATTTTCGATGAATTTTGAGAAATAATAGCACATAAACATTGCATATCAATGATGTGCTCCAGCTGACCTCAAACTACCAAGAAAATAAATTGAAAGCTGTTTTACATTCAGGTATTTGAAACATTAAGATTGTAGACGTTTAATGATTCAGTTTTTTCATAAATATTTGAATTTTACTATTCTGCAGTTTATACTTGAGACTATTCAAACATAGTTCAATTTACAGGCTTGTACAAAATACATGCTTGATTGATTATTACGTGTTTGAAAAATAGTAAATTACACTCATGGTTGATGTTTGTAAAAAATGATGCGAGCTGATAAATATATATAGGAAAAACATCAAAGGCGTTAAACTTTTGTTAAAATGGCTAGATGGGGAAAATTCACGCTGCTGTAAAATTCGATGACTATATCAAAAGCCAATGATTCTTCAATCTCATTCTCTGAAAATGCGGAGAAAAAAACCTGGAAACAAAAATCGCAAAGGAGGAAAGCCGCACACTTTTACACTCTTCAGAGCCCAAATTTATTTACCGACGTGGTTATCGACATTCAGTATTCTGCACCAACAAACATTTCATGGATAAAAAAATCGATATCATGGACATATCAATAATATGGACCTATTCTGAACAAGTGGCCGCTAGGGTCGCCACCTTATTACTAGTTGGAATTTTTAGTGCATTGTTACTTTCTATTTCTCTCTGCTTATAGTAAAAATGTTATAAATAAAACTGAGATCGCTATATATAATTCTGTGCTAGCACCACCTGCCCTGTACGGTAGCGAGAACAAATGGAATCAGTTTTTTTCTGTTCGCAAAAAAACACGCAATGATTTCTAAGACTGATCTAATGCATATCCCTGCTTCCTTTTCATGCACATCCCTTGCCCGAAATTTTCCATGTCGATTTTACGTCCAAACCTTCCATATCAATTCTCTATTTTTCAGTAGTGCAGCAGGGCTGGAAATAAACAAGAACATGAATTTATTGATTTATCGTTTAGAATCAAATCAGCATCTTATTTTATGAAAACAATCTTCACACAATCAAGTTCGTGTGGCCTTTCTAAATCCTCAACCATTTTTACATTTCAAAGCACCACGTTATCCTTATAGATGGGGGTCGAAAAGCCTCCTATTTACGGGTTTCAAGATAGTCTTCTTAACCCAATAAAGGAGGAAACGTGTCTCTGTCTCTCTTAGAGCGTTCAGCAGGGCAGAATTGCAGCCAACGCGATGAGAGCGACAAAGATGGTAGTAAAGCAGTCTAAGGGCCGAATGAAGTCTGCACATAGACTTTGTTCCTGCGAAAATAAATTTTCCTGTGCCTGAATAAATTCCAGATGAGTTAAGGGAAGAAAACGTTGACTTATGTGACAAGGATTGATCTTTTACAAATTCGTTGCAGGTTCTGTACATCACCTTGTCTTCATCTTGTTTCGAAAAGTTTTTGACTTTTTCTTCCTTTACCTGATTTAGACTAAGAGTGGCAGCTGCCTGCTCCGCGTTTTCGTGAAGAAACGCCCTTCTCCAATCATCTCGTGATTCCTGGAAAATTGGTGGAGGGAATCTCTCCTGTTAATGATGATGTAAGCCGTGCTCAAAATGATTTGGTTGTGAAAGCATTGAAGATTGAGAAAACACGACCTTTTTTACGACGTGTGATGTATAAGCGCGGAATGGACGAGCTAATATGCAAGCTCTTCTTTATATGCATTATCTTTCGCATGGTGATGTCGAGTGCCTTAGGCTCATTCTTCGTTTATAGAACTTCCTCAAACGAATAGAGTAGGACAAGAAGGGCGCAAGCAAGTTAGTCGCTGATATCTTGTTCAACGCTGACAGGCTGAAGACCAACTCTGTCGGAACAGGTGTTTTTATCTGCTCCAGAGAACCTCTTTCACTCATTTTGTATACTGATTGAGGCTCTTAGGCACGCCTACTTATTTGTAGATCTCTCCAGCGCTAAGGTGTCAAATATAACATCTGTCCACAACCTCAGGGTTGTTATCTCAACCTGCGATTCGTCATATTGTAGATGAATCTCACATTACACAAACTCATCCAGTCAAAAGTTCATAAAGATTTCTCGTGCGTACCTATTTTTTCGAGAAGCGCAGGTCTATAAGTCATCCATGTATAATATATGAGTGACTGCATGCTCACGAACGTCAGTTTCGCTGCAGGAATACTCATTATAATCGCGAAGTTTGAGATACAGTGTCAATATTGTGACCAAGGAGATGTTTTCCAGAAAAAATAGTACGTCTGGATTTACGAAGGGGCACTAGGGTCTTTATGCTCTATGCATACTATATGTGGTCGAACTTTTAAGATCCCTAACAGAAGGACGATACGTCTATGGGAAGTTAAATCAAAAGCTTTCTGGTAATAAATCCAGGCATTTGACAGATTGCGTTGGTGGTTGTCAGCTTCTTTGCAGATGCTCCTGTCGATCAGAAGGTTATCCTGACGGTCCGCTGTACCTCTTCCAGTCATCAAGGATAGCCGCGAAGATCTTATTTAGTGTCTCTAGGGAAGTTATTGGTCTATAGTTCCTTTTAGTTCGACGAATCGCCTTTCTTTGGCAGGATTACAGTGCATCGTAATACCAGCCACTGCGGAATATGCATCTTAGACTATATATTATATCGAACCAAACAGGTCCTGTGGGACTAACGGATCTTAGAAGAACGCAATCAATATTAAAGCTGTCTGAGAGGAATTATTCAATAGCAGGTGGGTTACCCACGGATTATTGCACACAGATCAACTACGGAGTGTGCAAATAACGTGATGGACGTGATGAGAAGAAAATACAATGTTTATCGCCCGTTCAGCCTGATGTATCATGCTCTAGCTAGTCTATTTGAGTGGATCTTTTTCGTCTTCGAGAATATGATGGTCTCATTTATAGAGCACGACAACTGTGAATGGGATGCATTTTTGAAGGATTTTATTTGCGCTTCGACTTTCTTTAATACAGAGCGTGAGCCAAGACTTGGCAACCTGTTTTTACGCTCCGTGAAAAAGGAGGCAAAGTTGTCTCCGACCGACACAAAGGTTCTGGCAACTAGGATATTGAGACTCACCCGTTTCAGAGACCTGATCACTAAGTATCAAGACCAGACACTCTTAGGTCAGTCCAGGTTTTAAAGTCGGTAACAAGATATGTGAGTTACGAAGTGGAAGATCTGGTCAAGTAACCCTTACGTTTCAATTTTTGGAAGGATCAACAAGCATCAGCAAACTTGGTGAAACTTTCTGAGGGGATGTACGTGGACGTGAGGGCCGGGCATTTCTGAAGCAGACCAAGTGTTTCATTCGGGATTCGAGATATGCTTAATTTAATGTGAAGATCTGATCAAGGACTCCTGGCATTCCTATTTTCGGAAGAATTAGCAAACATCAGTGAAATTGGTAAAACCATCTGAGAGGGTGTGCGTGGAAGGGGGGTTTTCTCGTTAAGATCATACGTAATCGGGTGAAAGGGAGAAGGTCCAGAAAGATGTCTAAAGGTTTTACGTGTCAAAAATCTTCACATACGTATATCCGGATCGACTCGTAGAGGAAGACTCCGTCCATGATGAACCAGATGAAGAGAAGGAATAATCCATGAGTAGGATTTCCGACATGAAGTGGTCATTCCGAGAACGGCAGCTGAAGAATGGTAGTGACGTAATAAGGACGTCAAGAAGACGTAATAAGGAAAGACAAGATGACCAGTTACTGAAGAACTGCATGTTAGGATTGACTTTAATGTACGCCTCTGTGATCGCGCATCAAAAGCACGAAGAGGAGCATCCTTCGCTACAGATTGATCCTGCGAGATTCAGAAGAATTTTAAAGTGAGGTTCGGGACAAAAACTAAGCCTCCATGAAAAGCTTTTCTTAATTTTCTACTCGCCATTGAAATTGGTGGTGTGAAAAACTTTATGATGTCGATAGGTTCTCTTGAAATATTGGAGGGGAGGGGGAGGGGGGGAGACAACTTCCCACAATTGCGTCAGCCCTTCATGAACATTGAGACCTTACAGTTCAAGAGTTTGAAAATTACAGTTTGAGAGCAATTCTGGAAAGTGGTGTTTAAAACTTACAATTACAAGATACTTTCTAGTGTTTCTCCAGTATCTGTTTTGGATATTTTTTGAATTTGTAAAAGCGTGAATCTTTCTCCTCGAATTGCAGTTTGTAGGTTCTAATGAGCATGGTGACTTTTGTAAGGCTTTGGTTTCGGGAATATATATTCGGATTATCAGGGCCTGACAAAGATACAACATTCTATCACACTACTGCGAATTTCAATAAAAAAGTCTAGGGCCTAATGTGTATGTATTCATGTATGAATTTTCGTCGCGCTGTGAAGGACGATAACTCCTGAACAATTAATCCATCAGATTGGCCAAAGGTAGACACCTCCAGTGTCGAAAACTTATGGTACAGACAATTTTCTTCAAGATCTTATAATTCTATGAACGGTTCTTTGTCGTTCTTCAAGTTCATTAATATGAAGTAGCTGTTGCTCTTGTTGCTTCGGACCCACCGCAAACTGTGGGTCCTCCCTGTCCTCACGTTTGTGGTATTTCATTTTGATCATATTTTGATAAAATTCAAAATGAGAAAATTGAATTGATGGAAGAATGTCAAAAAGGACGACGCAAAAGATGGATTGCCAAAACTTGGGCCACAAAAAAAATGTACGAATGTGTAATGAACTTTTATTTTAAAGATACATTAGAAATGGTAAACTTACATTTTTTTGAAATACGACACAAGCTCCAGTAACATTTCATTGAGGAAATTATTGGTTAGTTTCGAAGAATAAACACTACATCATAATCATCCATAATTCGTCGACGCGGACCTACTGGAATATCATCTTCTTCTCTCGGGCTTAACGAGGTAACACTGTGGTCGTACATGCTAATGCTGGCCCGTTTTCTAGGGAAAGTATCTGTTCTAAATATTCCAGCGAATCGATTATACGTCACCAATATTGCATAGACTCCACCGTAAAATGTTGATATAACAAATTGTTCCCGGACCGGCATAGGCTCATACTGACGATCTCCTACTTTCACTTCAATTGGGATATTATCAGGAAAAGTATACCTTTGAAGTTGAAATATCTCGTCTGGATTGGAGTAGGAAATGAGACAAATATATTCAAAATACTCAAGTCCACAACCCAATCTATCGGGAGAAGGAAGCCTTGATGAGGAACGATTGTGTCTCTGTAACGAAGAGGAGGGCGAGACCTAGATCTGTGACGATGAGGGGGAGGAGACCTAGATCTGGCTCGAAGAGTAGAGTCGACAGCAAGGTGGGAAATTGCAGAAGAATGTATACTGTCGGAAGAGGAAGAAGATCCACTGCGAGAAACGCCAGGTGCAGAGTTGGCATTATTGATCAAACTTTCTGAACTCGAGCTCAAACCTGCAAGAAGGAACAGGGAATCGTATTATGTTTGCAAGTACATATATTAATATTTGATCTGAAATCAATAAGAAAACACAGTTATGTATCGGTTTCATAAATATGATTTAGGTTGTACAGTTTCTGAAAATGATCTCTTCATTTCTTTGGAACTTGATCACGTGGTCATACGTAGAATATACAACATCCAAAAACAGGGGCTAGCGCATGTGGAAAAAATAAACGCACTTGGTTTTCTAGCCGGAAAAAACTGGACACTATCCACATCATGCTAGAAACCATTAAATCTATTTCCTCCTTCAAACGAATCCCCGTCTTATGGCGGGGGTGCCTACCAAAGAGGGAAATGGGAAAAGGACGCGCAGAAACAGGCCAAACACAATGAAAAAAGCGAGTGTACTTAAAGGTAATTTATTACGACTCAGAGTAATAGTGGTGTTGCCAGATCATGGCGATGGCTGGTGGCGAGCGTTTTGGTGGTCCTAATGAGGACCGTCGACCGTGACCTAGGGGTCATTTTCCAGGGCGGGCCGCAAGAGGGGTGCAAGCCACGATGAGAGGAACCCCGAGCGGCGTCAAGGTGAAAGTTGAGCAGGCGGCGAGCGTACAGAGCAGCGCGAAGGTCCGACGTTTGTGCGCTTGGGACCCCTCGGACGGTTCTTCGGAAGTGAAAGTCAGAAATGCGTAGAAGTGGTGACGAAGAAAGTGGGGGAGGAAGAATTGGCAAAAGGCGAAGTGAGGTAAAAGTACCTAACCTGAAGGCCGAGTGGACAACGCTATTTTGCGGAGAAAAAGGAGGAAAGGAGTGGCAAGGTCTTGACTGAAGTAGTTGAGGAGGAAAAAGGGCAACAAAGAGTTGGGTGAGCAAGCTGCAGAACGTAAGAAGGAGATCAGGGGAGAAGTAAACCACCCGCAGATGAGTAAGCCAGTGGAATCACACAGAAGTGGACTGATGCTGAAGGATCCAAAGGAAGAGCAACAGCGCCGTAACTAGGCATGTGCAGGCAGTGCGGCTCACCAGGGCCTTCGGCTCTCACGGGCCTCCAAAGATTTTATTTTTTAAGAAATCATTTCAAAGTGTGAGCTCGAAAAGATCTTCGATAACGTTTGGTAAATGGTAAATGGTTCGGGGGCTATTGCGGGTGGTGAATTTTTGAGGGCTCACTTTCTCCCCCTGAAATAAAAATTTTATTCCAACAGACATCTTTCCCCTTAGATGCTGGGAGCTTTTGCCATTTTCCTGAATGACAGTTGCTCACAGGACGACTCTGTGGTGGATGAAGATAATGTTTTCTTATAAGACCTGTTCCATCCATAAATGCCTATGTTGCTAAATAAGAAATGTCTTCGTAATATTCTAGTTCACAGAAATGATCTCTCAGTTGCTTCATTTTAAGTATGACCAACACATCGCAATCACTAAGGTAGTGTGTTTCACTGCAAACTTTAAAGTTAGTCTGGCGCTTCTTTAGGCGGCAGTAACCAGGAGGTGTTTCTACCCTTACCATCACCTGCAGCCTCTCAATATTCAAGAGCTTTTTTGCCTGTCCTTGACATGACTTTTCGATTAACTGTTCAATCCCTTTACCTATACATCAATATCCTGCTTGCTCCTCCGGGAGCCTTTTCTCAATGGCATGCTTAGCCCGATACACGTGAGACTCCGCAGTAAGGATCAGGTCTTTTATGATATTTTTTAGTCCATTTTTGCGAAAATGTCAGATCACTCATTTTTTTACAATGTTTCCATGTCTTGGAACTCAGATGAGATTGACCCCGTTCCTGCCTGAGAATTCAAGAAGTGCTTGGTAGCTCTAGCCTAGACTGAATGTGACCTCTTGTTATTCGAGGGCCTCCAGAGCAGCCTGACTAACAGAGCATATTGCTCAGCTTGATATACTGTAGAGAACGTCTACAGTGCGATTTTTATTCCAGCACAGGGTGACATTGCAAATGTGTCAGCTCTAGATATAAGAATCATCTGTATACCAGACGAGTCCTTCTTTTGTGAATATTTTATTCCTCCTCGGTCCATCATGCCATTCCTCCCTTTTTGGGCAGATCACCTTGAAGGTCTTCATGAATGAGTATTCTTCCAGCATGCTTTGCCGAAAATCGTAAGCACAAAAAATATCCACGGATATGTTGATAATTAGTTTTCGATGTGACGCGAGTTTTTTTTTTATTCACATGGACATTATCACGATAAAAAGAATAAAATTTTTTCTCAAACAACAGAAGCGACGAATAAAATAAATAAGCAGAAGTTGTGTATTACAAAAAGAGCTACAAATGTATTTGGAATCGTTTTTTGATATTATTCGTAGTTTTCGTATATGTCATGTTTGATCTGCAGACAAATTAAAAAAAAATAATAAAAATTGCTATTTTAAAGTGAGAAAATATGCGAGCCTACTATATTCTCTTTTGATCAAGATAATGGAATGATATAACCCCCGAACATATAAGTGAAGGCTCTGTGTTCATTTGATGTTCTGAAAAATATGCAATCTTCAATGGAAAATAGTGCTTCGAACTAAACTTTTTGAAATTGCGACCGAAACTCCTTTCTTCTTCTACTTTCTTTAGTACGCAAAGTGCAAAGAAAATTTTGAAATACTGACTCAAAACTCATCCACTTAAAAAAATTCATGCTTCGGAATTAAAATTTCTGCTAAAATTTTGTTTGTTCAGTTCTTGAGCTTTATAATTAGATGACTCGAATTTTTTCGCCGATAGTAGTTTTTATTCTAAATTATTTGAAACATAATTTATACATTCTCATTCTGAATAAGAAGGTGTTCGCATTATGCAAAAATTAATATTCGCGGTTTAATTCAATCTCCACGTTTTGAGGACCCCTGAGTCATAAAAAATTATTTTTACGAAGGAGTCTATCTGTCTGTATGTCTGTCTGACTGTAGTCTTTATTCTGTATACTCGATAATTTTCGAAAGAAAGATCATATTGGGTTGTGCTTTGGCATAATTTTCTAAAACCAGAAAAAAGGACGAGTTCGTTAACCAGCTATTTTGAACGAAAAATCAGAGAAGGGGAGCATTTTGAAAATTTTTTTTGACTTTTTTCCCACGAATCAAGAACTGTGAATGAAATTTCTTGTAGCACTCAAAAAGTGAAACAATTTATTTTTATCATTTTTTTCGATAAAAACAAAATTGTCAGAGTAATGGTATTTTCAAAATTCCAAAATAAAAAAGGAAATTAGGATTTTTAGCCAAATAACGCAAACTTGAAATGAGAGTCAGGGAGAAAAAATGTTTCTTCCTAAGAGCCCTACAAGATCGTGGATACAACTTTTTGAATTTTCTCGAAAGATCGAAAATTCCAATTTTGATCGCACAAAAAAAATGAAAAAAAATCTGCCCGCTGCACAGGCACATTCTCATCGCGCTTGCTTATGAATTTACCTCGCGCTACGCGCTCGGCCTTTATGCCTCTCCACAGTTGTATATAGGGCTTGTAAAACTCAAAAGCAAAATGTCGACTACTTTAATTTGATGAGTGTGAATCCTCTTTTGCTAAAGCTTCTCTGGCTTAAACGTACACATTCTCATCGTGTGTCTCGTGCTGCGCACTCGATCAAAGTTTGTCTCAAACGGTGGAGAAGTCTTGTTGCCTAATTTTTTTCACATGTTGTGTAGTTCTTCTGGAAATTCAATTTTTTAATTTTTAATTTTCTTACGATTGAAACAGAAAGTACGCGTCCACTGTGAAAAATTACGAAAAATTTACAAATATTTTTCGGGCGACTAATATTTTTCTATCAATCTTCTGTTTTGGCCTCAGTCATTTTTTCAAAAATTTTAATATTTCATCTTTATAGTTATTCTTCCTGATTTAAATAAAAACTACATATCCTGTTAAAGAAGTTATTAACACATTTAAAGTTATTTATTTTGCGCCCTGCGCGGGCACATTCTCATCGTGCGAGGCTCGCTTCGCTCGCAAGTTTCAGCGCGCCTAGGGTGCACGTGTTTCGGATCTCGCGCTTCACACTCGAGGATGATCTCACCTCGCGGTCGGTAATGCATTTACCTCGCGCCACACGCTTGGCCTTTTTACCTCCCTACAATTGTTTTAGAAGCTTGTGAAACTCAAGAGTGAAATTTCAACTACTTCCATTTATTAACTGTGAATAATCTTTTGTTAAAGCTTCTCCAGCTTTAACGAATACATTGTTATCGCGTGTCTCGCGCTGCGCACTCGATCAAAGTGTTTCCAAAACGGTGGAGAAGTTTTTTCGACTAATTTTCTTCATATGTTGTGTAGTTTTTCTAGAAATTCAATTTTAACATTTCTAATTTTATTTTTCACGATTGAAGCAAGAACTGCACGTCTAATTGGAAAAATTATAACAAATTTACGGATATTTCCCGGGTGAATAACTTTTCTCTATTAATCTTCTTATTATGTGCTTATTAGCCTTATTAGCCTATTATTCCTGATTGAAATGAAAACTGCATATCCTGTTAAAGAAGTAAATATTTTAAAATATTTTGCTGATAAAGAATTTACGTCTACCTGATTTTTCGTAAGTTTGTGTCAATTGTCCAAAAGTTCATTTTTTTCATTTTTTTCTATGTTCTTTAATAAATGAGTCAAAAACTACTTGTCCTATCAAAAAGTAAATTCCACCAAATTTGTAGACCTTTTTTTGGTACGCGGTCTCGTTCCATTTATATTCACCCGTACCTTAAATAGTTTGACCAAAAAATGAACCTTTCTATTTTCCATTATTCCTTGTGCGACCAAAATTTGAATGTTCGATTTTTCGCGATAACTCGAAAAGTTGAAAAGATGATCCTGGAGGGCTCCCAAAAAGAAAAATTTTTTTTACAAACTTTTTTTCATATCTTGCGTTGTTTGGCTAAAAGTCCTCTTTTCCATGTATATTTTTGAATTTTGAAGATGCCATATTTACGCCAATTTTCTTTTTGTCAAAAAAAAAATCTTAAGGATAAATAAATTATCCCACTTTTTACCTACAACAAGAAATCGTACTTGAAATTCTTGAGTCTTTCAAAAGAAAAGTCTTAAAAATTTTGAACATTTTTTTAGACTTCGTTTTCCAAGGCTCAAAAATTGTAAGTACGGTTTCTTGTAAAAGGCAAAAAGTGAAACAATTTATCCTTATGATTTTTTTTTATAAAAATAAAATTTTCAGAGTTGTGGCATTTTTTAAATTCGGAAAAATAAACGAAAATGAGAATTTTCAGCCAAACAACAAAAGGTATGAGGAAGACTTTCAAAGAAAAAAAATGTTTCTTTTTGGGAGACCTCCAGGATGTCCACGTTTCGTCAAATGTTCACATTTCGAGACGC
>WSXT02177631.1:16787-26921 GCA_011762715.2 Neuroterus valhalla | reverse complement strand
GTGAAAAGTTGAGGAGGTTCGTGTCAGAGGCTCTGGAGGTTCTTGTGAACGACTCTCTTGGTTCTTGTGGAAAGCCCTCTAGGCCCTTGGTGTTAAGGGCTATAAAAATCTTTGTGAAACGTTTAACAAGCTTCAGAAGAAGAGGTTCTCGTAACCCTCGTCATGGGCTTTTAATGCCCTTGCTGGAGGCTCTAAATTCTCTTCTAAAAAGCTTAGAAGGCTCTTGTAAGAGGCTCTGGAGGTCTTCGCGAACGTCTTAGCTCTCGTGAAAAGTCCTGAGGACCCTTGTCTCGAGGGCTGTGAAAATCCTTGTGAAAGTTTCAACAAGCATCACAGAAGAGGCTCTCAAGGCGCTCGTCAGAGGCTTTGGTGCCTTCTTAGGAGGCTCCACATTCTCTAGTTAAAAGTTTAGGAGGTCCTTTTAGGACGATTTTATAGGAGGCTCTGGAGGTCCTTGTGAAAAAATCTGCTGGCTCTCATAAAAAGCCGTATGGACGCTTGTGTAAAGGGCTGTGAGAATCCTTGTGGAACGTTCTACAGTCTCTAGTAATAGGCTCTCAAGATCCCCGTGAGAAGCTCTGAAGATTCTAGTAAAAGCTCTGTAGGCTCTCATAGAATTCATATGGGAATCCTAGTAAGAGGCTCTGCAGGGTCTGGTAGGAGGCTGTGGGGATCTTCGTGAGAGACTCCAAGGGCTCTTGTTGAAGGCTCAGGATGTTTTTGTAGTTGACCTGTGATGCCTCCCTTGGTGACTCGAAAAGCCATATTCATAGACTCAGGATCCTCTTGTAGGGACTTTGAAGGGTCTTGCCAGGAGCTCTTCAGGCTCTGCTCTGGTATAGGGCCTAAGGTCACGTGTAATAGGCTCTTGTTGAAGACTTAGCAGGTCCCCTCAGGAGGCTCTGAAGGCTCTTGTGTGAGACTCTGTCGGCCTTCGAGAGTGTCTCTACGGACACTGGTAGGCGATTCAGGATCATTCGTGGGAGAAGGGGGGCTTTGTGACCCCCGTGAGGGTCTGCAGACTGTGGTACGGGACTCTGGTTCCCATTAGGCAAGATTCTGAAGACACTTGTAGAAGACTCGGCAGACTTTTATTAAAGGCTATGGAGGCTCTTCTTGGAGGTTTAAGAAGCTTTGGTTGGAGGTTCTTGAGACTTCCGTCAGAACTTCGTGGCTCTTGTAAGAGACTCTTCAGATCTGTTTGAGAGAGCCTTTTTGGGCCAGGGTTCGGCTCTGGATACCTGATTCAGGGGGAACAGCAGTAACATTTTTTCTGAAATAGAAAGATAAAAGTCACAGCCCTTCCTCAATAATTCAAATTCTCATTGCACGCTATGGGTGCGGCTCGCTTCGCTCTCAAGTTAGAGCGCGCCTAGGGCACCCGTCTGACGAATCTCGCGCTACGCTCATGGTCTCTTCACTCCTCTGTATCTGTGTTCAGATCTTTAAAAGTTGAAAACAAAAATCTGGCTGCTGTAATGTGATGATTGTGAATTTGAGTCGAAGATTTCTCCATTCAAATGAAATATAAATATTCAATAGCTTAAAAAAATCCACCTAGCATTTCAAAAAATATATCTCCCATGTTTGAAAATGAGTATTAACTCTTTGTGATGAAGAGTGAAGAAAATACCAAGAGCTTTGTCGGATAAATATTTACCGTGAATGAAAAGGGAAGTGGTCCATTTGCTAGGGAAGCTTTATAGTAATGAAGGCACTAATTCGTGGCACGAGCAACAGAATCAGACATATAGCAGATAAGGTCAACAAGTAAAGAGTAGACTGTAAGCGGCCAAGTCTCGGCAAAAAATAAGAAAAAGGGTGGTAGTGAGAACCTTTCTACAGAATCTTACAAGTAACGAGCTTTTCCTTCGAAAGCTTCTTAAGTGCACTGCCTTAGCAGGTCTCAAAGATTTGACTCTATTTTAAACGGCCAACCTGAAAGCGAAGGAGCCCAAGGGTAGAAGAGGATGCGAAGATAGAAGGCGGAAGGAAAAAGGAAAACGGAAGAAGCGAAAAGAATAAAAATGGACCTTCAAAAACGTGCAGTTAGGAAAAAAGGAAGGGGGAGAAGACTTGTGCTTGATTATTATTGCATTTTGAATTTGATTTCCGGATTCACTAAGATGTCCTGAAGATTCAGAGAAAGGTGATGTAAACCTCAGACGGACACATTGTAGATAAATAAAAGAGAAATTGACGAATCGACAGGTATTTGATGTCTTCTCCATATTTATGAACTCCTTGCTTATCGAAGTTATGGGATATCGAATCAAAGCGATGCGAAGGAGGAGAAAGAAAGGTTCTTGGAGATCGGGAAAAAGGGCAAGGACCCAAAGGAAAAAATACAACCTATAGTGAATTGGAGAAGAGATGGAGGAAGGTGAGAAATTAATAGGTGTGGATGACGAGAAAAATAATTACTCGATCACATGTGTAGGGTAAATGAAAACGGAGCATAGTCCAAATCAGGAAAAAGGATGGCTGAGACGGAAAGTTATGGTCAAGTATATCTGGATAGAGAAATCAAAACAAAGCAGGAGAATCATCGTATTAGAACAGAGGTGTCGAACGCGTGAGCAACGGTGTAAATGACTGTCATTCGTCAATCCCCCCTCTGACCGCCTTGGATGCGTTCATGCGGTGATCGCAATGTGGAAAGGGGTCCTCGGCGGCCCGGCTGAGTGAACAGTGCGTGCAAGTAGACGTGGTCAGACATAGTCAGACGAAGCCTGTGGTTGAACGAGAAGAGAATTCTCGAAAAAGCGCTCAGAGAAGGGAAAGAAAGGCAAGCGCGCCAAATTTGTGTTGGACACCCCTGTATTAGAACAAGGATGATGAGAGAAAACGTAAAGTATCTGAATGAGAAGAGAAGACATGAGACGATTCTTGGATAGTCGTAGAGAGTGAAGGAGGAGAGGGGTCATCGGAAGACACTGTTTTGGAAATTGAAGAAGAAAAAGGTCGCAAGGGAGAAAGGACGAAGGTTTTAGGAAATGCTAGTAATTCGAAAGAAAAAGAATGTAGTACTTCTTCCTAAAATAAAAGTGGTGTCTCAAGAGGGGCTCAAGTTAGAGGTTGTGTCCACATATTAATAGCCACAATAAGGGGATAAGCTAGGTGTTTGGAAGATAGATTTTGAGAGGTATACAAAGAGGGGATAGAATAAAAATCCCTTGGGGAATACAGATGAAGAAGGCAATAAGATCTAGGGAGGAAAGATAGAGGAAGAATAGTCAGACAAGAAGGAAGAAAGGTGAAAAGTTAGCGAGTGTAAAGGAATATAAATACTCCGGTTTCATGGTGAAAATGAATGAGATTAAAATCGGCGAATAGGAGTTCCTTGATACGCTTAAGGCTTTCAGGTAGAAACATTGGCGAGAAAAGAGATAAGGGGGTTTCAAGAGATACTAAATGGGCATTGAAGGTATTGTTCGAGTTGTATGGTAACAGGAAGGGTTCGAATGTATACATCAAGAACGGACGGCTGTCGAGCTGTTCAATCGAAACAAGAAAGAAGAGAAATCTTTAGAGGTGGAGAGAGAAGAGGAGTAGAAGCATAAAATAAAGTGTATTAGTAATTAGAAACATGAGAAAGAGGAAAGCATCTAACAAAATAATGTAATAGGAAAGAAGAAATGAGATCAAATAATTGGTATAAGGTGATGAGAAGAGATGAGGGAGTCATTACATGAAGAAGAGAGTGATAAAAGAGAGAGCAGAGTGCATGATTGAGTAGAGGAGACGTGGAAGTATGTATATGCATTCATAGAATGATTGTATGAAATGAAAGCCGAGGAAAAAGATCCTATGAAGTAATGTGATAAGAAGAAGGGAGGGTATAAGAGAACTGTGGAGTTCGCAAGATGAGAAGAATGAAGAAAAGAGTTTTTTAGAGATCAAGAAATAGGAGGAGAAGAGCGTAATATAGAAGATAAAAATTTAGAAAGATGTGATAGAGTAAGGTAGGTTATAAATGACAGTGTGAAGCTCAAAGAATTAAGATACGGAAATTGGTGAAGGGTGAAAGAAACAGATGAAGGAGTAATTTGGGAAAAGAATGAGAAGAGAATGTGAAGTGTAGGTGATTGGAACAATAATACATGGGAAAAAGGAGGAAAGATCGAGTATGATGAATTTAGAAGATTTAATGAAAAGGCAGTTGATTAAGTAATGCAGAAAGCTGGCAGAATCAAAATACAATGATCGGTATGAGATGAAAAAAAGAACAAAAGATCAATGTTTTGAGTGGAGAATGAGGAAAGAGGGTACAGAGTTGATGGTTGAGTAGAGACGACCTGAGGGAATGCATGGGATGATTGTATAAGGGAAAGGAAGAGAGACGAGTCAACGCCTGAAGGAGAGGAAAGACAAGAATTTTATAGGGATCAAGAGTTGGGTAGAAAAAACATACACTATAATAAGTTGAAAAAATGTAAGGGAATAGAAGAGGACTGATGGATGGATGGTGCAGGCTAGGAGGATCGAGATACAATAAGTGATATGAAGTGTTCAAAGGAGATGAAAAAATCATTGTGTTAAAGAGGAGAATGGAAAAAGGAAGTGCCGACCAGATTGTTCTGTAGAGGGGATAAAGAACCATGCATGGGATAGTTGCATGACAGAAAAAAGACAATAGAGGGTCGTAGAGTTAGCGCAATGAGAGGATAAGGAAATTAAGATACAAGTATTGGAGAGGAGTTGAAGAAAGGGAAGGAATAAAAGAATATTTTTAATGTGGATAGGGGGAGATGGAAAGAAGAGAAGATAAATGGAAACAAGGACATACATTGAGTGAATCGTTTTATTGACGGAAGAATTGGCGAAATTGCAGAGTATGTAAATGAATAGAAGAGCATGAATGAAAGTGTTGTGCAGAGAAAAAGGAGAGAGAATATGGCCGGAAAATATCGGGAAAATTCAGAGGAAGTTGAACGGGGGGAATGAAGAATACAAAACTTGGGAAAAGCTTGATGAGTTAGAGAAGAAGAATAAATAAATAGACAAGGATAATTGGATTAAAAGCGATGTGAGAAGGTTGTGATAAAGATGTAAGGGGATGGTCATCATTCGAACTCTTGAGAGCCGCGGTATGGACGGAAAAGACTCGAATCGGTACTTGACAAGTACTTAATATTTCAATTCGAAAATTGAAGTGGTTTATACAAACGTTTCAATGGACCTGTGTAGAAATCTTGGTGGGGTATTGATGGGACCCTGATGGTATTTCTCTATTATTCTTGAGGTCCTCATCAGTCGAATTGTTTTGAAATATGCCAGTTTGGTAGCGCCGGAATCTTAGCGGCCATCGGAAAAAATTCGATGAGGTCCCTTACAAAAATCCTTATTTATTCTCAATAAACGTCAGCCTTTTTCAGGTCTTTTTTACAGATAAATACTGTTCTTGTTTTTTGGCATTCGGGAAACTTGTGCAGTAAAGCACGTTGAATTTTCGAATGCAAAATCTAATTGCTTTATTTGTTCTGAGGAGGAGACATGAATCTAGTTTCAGGTTTTCAATACACAACGCAAGCATGTTGCACTAGGAGACTTTCAGCCGCCATGATGCCAGATTAGGTTAGGTGCTTGCAAACGTGTGATAGAGTAGGAGCGCACTTATTGGCCGAAGATGGAACGCGGTTCACGAAGGATAACCAATAAGAACTGGATCACGTGATCAATGACAATTCGCGCGAAATTCAAATCTGTCTCTTTCAGTATTTATCTTGCTTATATCTTTTTCTTCTTACGTTTCTGATCATTTGATTTATTAATGGGACAAAAGCGGTCCTGTCCAGGGCCACAAAAAAAGGTCTCTATATGGTCCACCCTCATAGGGAAAAGCTGTTAGGGTCCCTAACAAAGCCGCAATATTATGAGGGACTATTGTACAATTTCCACACCGGGATAGAAGACTAAAATCCTTTTTTTCTCTTCAATTTTTCTTAAAATCCTGTTCCTTTGTATCTTTTGTGCTTGTTCAGAACCATGTTCTCCAATTTATTGCTCTCCGATAAGATTAAGATAGCATTAGGTATACAAGAGAGAAAAATACCAAGGGTTGACTTTTCTGACCTTGAAACAGTTCCGAGGGTAGGAGTTTTTGTCTAAATATTGAAAGTCACATTCGGAAGGAATGATGGGTGTTCAAAGCCTTGAATTCTGGAGGGAGATTGAAAGAGGACAGTTTGATTGATAAGGGTCTAAGAAGGAAGGATGTATGGAGGTAGCGGAAAGCAGGGTGTTAGGGATGGAAGGAAAGAGGGGATTGTTGTTGAGTTTCAAGCTAGAACCCACAATTTTCGTCTTTGGATGGAACAGTTATGGAGTGGTGTCTCTAAAAGCCGTGTGGAGTTAAGGTAGAAAGGAGGAGGTGGAAATGCCTCGTAATACATGTGGGTGGCAAGTGAACGGTACAGCGCATTGCGCCACACGGAGTCGTTTAATGAGCCGGAAAAGTGGCACGGCTCCACCCGCTCCGCAGGACGCGAGACATTAATGAGAGCGAAGTTTGAGATCTGAAATAGCGTTTGCTTATTTTCAGGAACGGGAGGATAAACTTTTGACAGCAAACATCATCAAACTTCATCATTTGAGGATTCACACGTAACTGGGGTTTCGGAACTCGGGACATTCTACAAAATATTATGAGTTATCAAGAAAAATAGAAGAAGAAGAAGTGGTTTATGAAAGAATTCATCTACGAGGAATTCCTCGTAGCATGATATAGCAATTCTTTTTGTATGGTGACCCTAAAACCATTGTGTAAAATGTAGATGTTTATTGATGCAGAGTTTTTTACAGTGATTGGAATTGAATTACTGTAACTTGTTTTTGTAACCATTCTTTTCTCTTTAATAACGATAATAATAACAAAGTCGAATTTTTAAATACATAAAACATTGGTTAAAAGTAACATTTTTTCGTTGTTAGCAGTAATAGGAAGAATCTCAGTTTTGGAATAAATCAGTTTGTTGCTTCTTCAACTATTTTTCTATTTTACTATCTTGACTGTGAACGTGGAAATTCATGGTGATTCATAGCCAAACATAAAAAATTTTCGGTTTTTCTTTCACTCTGAAATTCAGAGTTTTCTAAAATCTCTAGAAGGTCCTTGGCAACCAATTGAATAAAATTTCAGAGTTAGATATCCATTTTTTTGGTTGAGAATTTATCTATTCTGTTGAAAGTTCGTCTTTTTCTATGTAGATTGAATTTCTAGGTTGAGAATTCATCCTTTAGGTTCAAAGTTCAAGTTTTCGATTGCAAATTCGATGATTTTGTTGGAAAGTCATCCTTGTTGATAAGAAATATTTGTTGCATATAGAAAATTTCTTTGAAAATTAACTTTTTCATAGAAATTTAGCTCTTTTGTACAAAATTCGTTTTTCTAATTCAAAAATACAAATGCTGGACAAAATATGTGTCTTTTTGGTCTGAAATCTAACTGTTTTGTTAGAAATATGTCCTCTAATTTATGAAGTTCAGCACTGATATTTAAAAATGTATTCTTCTAGTAGGAAATTCATCTTTTTCATTAAGACTTGAACTTTTCTTGGGAAAAATTCAATGATTTTGTGAGGAAGTCTGACATCTTTAGAAATATTTCTTCAAATTTAGACTCTCTTATTCAAAATTCATTTTCTCTTTTGCAGATTCATAATTTTAGTTGAAAATTCATCAATTTGAGAAGAGTTTGCACGATCTTGCTAAAAATACTACTACTTGGCGAAAAGTCGGAGTAATTTGTTGATAAAGATTCATCATTTTGGTTAAAGATCCATAATTTGAGTTAGGAATTATTCTCTCATCATAAATTGACCCATTCCATCAGAAAATAATTTTTTTCTAAAGAAATTTTATCCCAAGATTCTCATTCTTTGAAAACTGATGTCTTTGAATAAAGTTCTTTTTCTTCTCATTTAAAAATTGAACCCTTTCGGTTTGAAAGTTGACCTTCTCTACTGGGAGATTTTCGTTTCATTATCGAAGAACGATGCTTTGTCCCTAGAATGTTATCTCCTTTGTTTTGAAATTCAACACTTTAATCTTTCCATTTTTCTTGTTGTACATATATATTCGACTAAAAATATGATTGTTTTTTAGAAGGGAAAGTTCGTTTCCATTATTGAATCATCATTCTTGTTCAAAGCTTATTCATTCGAATGAAAATTTAACTATTTGGTTAAAATTCTTGTATTTTCTTGAACTTTCCTCTTTCCTTGTAAAAAAGAGAATATACACCAAACATGAATCAATTTTCTCGGTCGAAAATTGATTTTTTTTTCTTGCAGATTTAAAGACATGTTTTTAAAATATTCTTTTCTGTACGGAAATTTTAACAATCTGTTTTAATTTACCAATTTCGGAAGGAAACTATTTTGTTTGGTCTAATATTCGTGTTTTTGATTAAAAATTTAACTCTTTTGGTTGAAAATTCATCTTTCTGGTAAACATTAAGCTCCATGAGATAAACAATCAGCATTTAGTTGAAGTTGAATAGTTGAAAAATAGTTAAAAAATAGTAGGAAGTAGAAATAGAAATGGTTTTTGTAAGTTCGGAATCAATTTTTTCATTGGAAAAGTGATAGTTCTGTGAGATATAATTATTATGGTTGTAAATTCAACTTTTCCATTGAAAATTGGTCTTACCGGGTGGAGAATTCAACTATTCCAGTGGACAATTCACCACTATTGTTGAAAATTTATCCCTTTGAATTGGAAATTCATTTTTTGGTTTCAAATTAAAAAATTTTGTTGAAAAGTCATCTTGGTTGGAATCCAGACCTGTTTGATCAGAATTCTTTTGTTTGTAGATTTATCATTTTGATTAGGAATTGATGCCTTCGATTAAACATCAAACGATTTTGTTAAAAACTCATAAAATTTTATAGAAGTTTCAGTACTCTCTTCAAAATGTATTCTTTGGTTGTCAATTCAACACTTAATTATATAAATATTCCGTTTTGTATAAATATTCATAACCTTTTTTATTTTCAACAATTTTCAGGGGAAATCATGCAGTTAAGTTTTATATTCGTATTTTTAATTTATAAATTCAACTTTGCTGGAAAAAACTGAATTTTTTGGTTGCAAATCAACTCTTTGGAAAAAATGTATATTTTTCGATAATTTATCATTTTATACAATTCGAATCGTCCGTCAAACAAAATGCCCTGAGTTCGGCACGCAGCGTGTTTGAAAGGTGGTCTTTTTTTGGCATAAATTTGTATTTGTCTCATTATTGTGGATGGGAATTTATCGATCTTATCAGCATTTATTACGTCTTCCCTTCGTTGAATAATTATTTCTATGGAACGAAACAATCAGTGTTTGTTATTGCAATGAAAATGTATCAATCTGATCGAAAAAAAATTCTCTTGAAAATAAATGTGTTTCCTCTCCTTGAGTGTAAAATAGAAGCATTGTGCTGAATAAATAGGGATTAGAGCTGCACTCGACTGCCTCTGTGACCAGGGAAATTCCAGTATTCCAGTATTGCAAATGGTCTTGCAATCGATGTTGGAGGGACAGTAAGCCCTCTTGATCCTAGATAATTATGTATACATCCGATTGCACTTTTATTCGCTCTATTTGCTATTCTCGTTCTCATCTCACCCTACGACTTTTTCCAATAAATTATCGCCCGTAATAATTTCCATTTCGATAGAAAAACATGTCGTAGCTCAGAGCTTAAGCTGAACGTCAATATATTCGAACCTGGGTAATCCACTTTTTATACTAGCACTTATCTTCTGTTCGAGCTATGAACTAAATTATTACCTCTGGAACTTAAGTTAGAATTGTTCGCGATATTTTCATTTTTGTTTACTTTTGGTCCACAAGCTTGTCTGAACTGACTGGACTAATAACACGATTTGCCTCTGTTGAATAAACTGATCTACTGCCTTGTCTCCACTGGCCGGACTGATAAAATGTCTTGTCTCTGTTGATTGGATTGATCTATAGTCTAGTTTGGATTGACAGGACTACCAAAGTACCTTGCCTCTGTATGACTTATCTGTTGTCTTGTCCTATTTGGCTAGACTTCTAAAGCGTCTTGCCTCTGTTAATTATACTGATCTAGAGCCTCGTCTGGACTAGCTGGACTACCAAAGTACCTTGCCTCTGTTT
>WSXT02177631.1:0-16323 GCA_011762715.2 Neuroterus valhalla | reverse complement strand
AGACTGATCTACAGTCTTTTCTCAACTACCTAGACTTCTAATGTGTCTTGCCTCTGTTAATTATACTGATCTAGAGTCTCGTCTGAACTGGCTGGACTACCAAAGTACCTTGCCTCTGTACGACTAATCTGTTGTCTTGTGGCTGGACTTCTAGAGCGTCTTGAATTCTTTTCTAAGACTGATCTATAGTCTTGTCTCAACTGTCTAGACTTCTAATGCGTCTTGCCTCTGTTAATTATACTGATCTAAAGTCTCGTCTGAACTGGCTGGACTACCAAAGTACCTTGCCTCTGTTTGTACGACTGATATGTTGTCTTGTCCTAACTGACTGGACTTCTGGAGCGACTTGCATTCATTTCTCAGACTGATCTACAGTCTTTTCTCAACTACCTAGACTTCTAATGTGTCTTGCCTCTGTTAATTATACTGATCTAGAGTCTCGTCTGAACTGGCTGGACTACCAAAGTACCTTGCCTCTGTTTGTACGACTGATCTGTTGTCTTGTCCTAACTGACTGGACTTCTAGAGCGTCTTGAATTCTTTTCTTAGACTGATCTACAGTCTTTTCTCAACTGCCTGGACTTCTAATGTGTCTTGCCTCTGTTAATTATACTGATCTAGAGTCTCGTCTGAACTGGCTGGACTACCAAAGTACCTTGCCTCTGTTTGTACGACTAATCTGTTGTCTTGTCCTAACTGGCTGGACTTCTAGAGCGTCTTGAATTCTTTTCTAAGACTGATCTATAGTCTTGTCTCAACTGTCTAGACTTCCAAAGTGTCCTGCCTCTGTTAATTATACTGATCTACAGCCTCGTCTCAACTGGTTAGACTACCAAAGCATCTTTCCTCTGTTGGCACGACTGATCTGTAGTCTTGTCTTAAATGGCTGGACTTTCAAAGCATCTTGTCTTTGTTAGCTGAATTGATCTAGCGCCTTCTCTCAACTGACAGGACTACTATAGTATCTTGCCTCCGTTGGTTAGACTCATTTATAGTCTTGTCGTTACTGGCTGGACATCCAAAGCGTCTTGCCTTTGTTGCCCGAATTGATCTCTACACTTGTCTCAACTGGCTGGACTACCATAGTATCTTGCCTTTGTGGGAAAGACAGATCCATAGTCTTGTCTTAAACTGTTAGACTTCCAAAGCACCTTGTCTTTGCCACTCTTTGTTATACTGATCTATATTCTTGTATTGACTGGCTGGAGTTCTAAAGCGTCTTGCTTTTGTTGACTCAATTGATCTACAGTCTTGTTGCAACTGGCTAGACTACCATAGTATCTTGCCTCCGTTGGTTAGACTGATCTGTAGTCTTGTCCTAACTGGCTAGGCTTCCAGAGAATCTTCCCGTTATTGGCTAAATTGGTCTATAGCCTTGTCCCGACTAGCTAGGCTACCATAGTATCTTGCCTGCGTTGGTTAGACTGATCTATAGTCTTGTCCCAACTGACTGGACTTCTAATGTGTCTTGCCTCTCCCGATACGACTGATGAATGGTCTTTTCTTTACTGGGTGGACTAATAACATGCCTTGTATCTTTTGTTTGGAATGATTCATAGTTGCAGCCTAACTGGCTGGAATAATGTCATGCCTTGTCTTTGCTCGTTGGATTGATCTATGATCGGGTAATGATTATCTAGAGTAGCAAATACCTTTGGTTGACCAGAATGTCACTGCTTTGATTATTCTGAAAAATCACCACATTGACAGAGCAGCCTCATAACATTTCCGCTATTAGTTGTGCTGGCTCTTCCTTTGACAAATAGAATTATCTTAAGTTTTGTCTCAACGGACTGATTCATCTTCTACCTTCAATATTTCGAACAGTAGCTTCATTTCCACATTAGCCCTATAATTTCCCTTATCATTATCGGGACAGCACTTTTTTGTTCCCCTTATTAGTGGGGCTGATCTTGTAATTCTTTCAGTGTTGTCAGTGATGGTGCTGAACACGAACTTTTGATTTCTCGGACCAGTTTCCATAAGGGTATTTAGATCGGGAGGCTTTGGATCAAAATTTCACAAAAATTAATACATCTTTTTTTTCAAAACTCCATGCAATATATTCCGTTATTTTATGGGAATAGACTCACTGTTCCAGTAGTTTCTACTTTCTCCGTGGCACAAAAAGTCTTGAAGTCGCGAATCAAGTTAATTTATATAATTTATAATTGAAAAGTAATTAAACGTCTAATTTCTTCTATAAGTAAATCTTTGAACCGTCGATAATGAAATCTTGAATTTATTAGATGGTTACTATCTATCACAGTTCTCATTCTTCCACAATTGAAACTAAAGTGCAAAATTTTAAACTATCCACCTTATTAATCAATTTTCGTTTTGTTCCCTTTACCATCATGAAAAATGTTAATAATGGAGCAAGGATAATAAATAGCACTCATGATTTTCTGGCTTTAGACCTCCTTTCCTCAATCAATATTTGTTTTCCTTCTGCATCTAGATTTGCGAATATGCCACTGCTAGGGGCGTTTCTGATTGTAGGAAGATAGGGTGATGATGGAGCACGATTTTAAGCCCCTCGACTCATCAAGAATATGAAGCATCTGGTCTCGGTACGAGCAAAAACAGCTAACTTGTTCAATAATGGGTTGAATCAGGATGTGAGTTTGGTGAATTTCGAAAATTTAGGAGGATTATAATAATGTCAGTACTAGCAAAACTGCTGCTGATAAGAACGTTTTCTATTGAGAAAGAACTGGCGTGGTATCAAGTCAATAGTGTCAACGTTACTGGCCCAATACTTTCGATCGTGGTACCAGTACTGGCTTAAGAGAAAAAAAGGTACAACTGGTAAAATCCTAATGAGTGTACTTTTTTCAACAAAGTGCTCCACTTTTTAACGAAGTAGTTATACCTTGATCGGAATGAATTCTTCACTCAAAATGAAATTTTTACCCAAAATGGTTGATTGTAACGAAATTGTTCGATCATCCACTAAAGAAGATCAGTTTTCAATTGAAAATTTAACTATAATATTCTAAATTAGGAACATTATTTCCAGTAAAAAAATGACATTTAAGCAAAACGTTTGAATTCGTCAAGCAGAGATAAAATTTTGTAAAGAAAATTATGATTACCATCCAAGCAGCTGCATTTTGTACGCAAATCTTTCGAATGCCTTATTCCTTGCAAAAATTTCTTGGAATCCTGGTAAATTACATAAAATCTGATGATTGACACAAATTTTGTTTTCACCGCACAATCGTGAAAGAAAAATGATAAGCGTATGTAAATGTAGAAAACACATGTATCGTAAAACAGATTGAAGCATTTATGAATCCAAACATGACGCCATCTCTTGGTAGCTTGCTCAACTTGTATAACCTGAAATGTTGGAGTGTTTGTCAGTAAATAAACTTACACCGTCAGATGTTATGAACGTATGGAACTTACGAATAATTCTTACACTCCGCCCTATAATAAACATTTAATTTTCAAGAAAAATATCAAGGTTATCAATCGTGATAGATACTAGTCTATCCTTCGAGTTGGACAAAATTACACACAGGATACAATATTTCATCAATATCGGTTAGATAGTTTCGGAGTTTGGTGACCTCAAACATTATGACCCAAGAATTATTTATAGATGTACATATGATTAGAAAATTAGTTGAACAACCACTACAGGGTCTATCTGGGATCAACTGTCATCCAGGAAAAGGGCCACGTCTCACGGCCGTGAGATGAGTAATCACTGCGAGCCATCCTGAGTTTTTTTTCTACTAACGCGATGCTTTGACTCAGCTTTATTTTCATTTAAGGAAATATAACTAATATGACCGATCAAAATACAGAGAAGAGAATCTCGTTTAAATCCACGATTTAAAGCAACTGTTTAGATGTTCTTCAAGAGCCAAAAGAGAGCGCATGCGCAGTCGTGTGTTTGGTAGCATAAAAAAAATCCTTTGCTGCGCTTAACAAAATTTTTTGTCTGTGCCAAGTCAATCGTTTTGTGACACCAATTATTTTTTTTGGTAGTCGCAACCAAATTTACTTATTCTAATTAAACTTCTTCAGAAGGAAGGTTGTGGCTCTACTCTACAGGGATCGAAATGGGTTTGAATTATAGGACTGATAGAGAAAAAGTAATAATCTGAAGGTTTTACCAGTAGTGAGCCAGCGACCTGAATAGGCTGAAGTTTCGGTCATGCAAAGAAGTTTGACAACTCGACACCACGTTGCTCTCTTTTCTGATTGCGATGCACGCACGATAGTGTATAAATACCTCGTTTCTCACTCGATACTTGTGTTTCTTGTACCTAACGCCTTATCAGGCACAGCGCGCGGAAGAAGGCCGAGGGAATAACTTCCTAAGTGCACCTCTACACGCACCAGCTAATTGGCACGATCCCATTACAGACAATTAATTCTCTGCAAGCAAGCCGAGGTTAGAACCTCTCCTCACCCCCCTTGCATTCCTCTCTTTGCTGCAATAATTTTGGGAGTTCAACATCTTATAGCCACGAAAACGTCTCTTTTGAGTCAGGTGGACCTAAATACAATCTTTCAGATAACATCACATCAGAGTTGTCTTATTCGGTATTCAAGAATATGCCGTAGGTTTACAATTCGGTTCGTGAGACATACCACAATATTGGCAATTTGATCGGGAGATTCCACAGATGAGACTTGCCGCATGTGACTAGATTTGGACTCAAATTTTGGAGCATTTTATATAATATTATCAGATCGTATGGCACTTCACGGGATCATCAGGAAATCTTGTTAGATTTGAATGGATTTTAATGGATTTTATGATATTTCGAGGATTTTATTAATCTCGAGAATTAATAGGATTCTCTTCTTATCTCCCCCTGAAACTCAGAGGATTTTGGCAACGAAGTTCCGTATACGAGGATAGAGAGAATACATGTGTAGAGACCTATTCCTCAAAAAGCGTCTTGCTGCCGTGACGCTGAAAAGCGTTATCAAAAACCGTTATTGAAAACCGTGACGCTGAAAAGCGCTTTGGAACAGCGCTAGGCATTAGGGTCTAAAGAGGGATATATGACACCAGTTGGCATTTTTACGAGCATCGTTTATGATCTATGGGTTTCAGTGAAATGCGGCATCTTTTATTTCACAAAAGTTTCAACCATTTTTCGCACGTTTGATACCTTATTGTCATTATCTTCACAACAAAGTTTGAATCGCCAAAATCGGGCTACTTTTGCGATTTTTGCTATTTTATTATCGTTACGTGATAGAAGTGGAAATGGTCCGATTTTTCCGAATTCAGTTTTGTCGTACTAATAATTATTATAAGGATTTCGAATTTACATAAGCTCGTACAAAATTGTGCGGAAGTTGTCTTGTAAATGCAACATGAAAAAGAAGCGTTAACAATCCTAGTATACTCTCACTAGCATTGACATATGTGACCTTGCCTGATCAATGCGCTAGCATTGGAAGTCTATGGAGAGATATATTGCACCGGATCAAATTTTTCCGAGCATCGTTTAGGATCTATAGATTACAGGCAAATGCAGTTTCCTGCATTTCGCAAAGGTTTCAACCAATTTTTACACATTTGATATGTTATTGTTATGAGCTTTACAACAAAGTTTGAATCGTAAAATTCGGACTATTTTTACGATTTTTGATCCTCCCGTTGCTAAACAAATACTGAATATGAACATTCCTCAAATAATTATATAAAAGTGATGCGTGTCTTTGTAACATGCGGTAGGAACGGAGTTTCGAATGCGTGCTAAGGAGGAAGGACGTACGTACATACTTTTATATAAATATTTTCTTCCTTCAATTATTCAAGGGATTTGAATTGGCCATAGAGGAGTAAGGGCGAAAGATGTGGTCCGGCAAAAGCCAAGGAACCCTAAAAAACTTCGAGCAACCCAATGACTTGACACATTGATGAAGTTTTGAAGAATTTTCATAATTTCCAGGAAATTTGGAAAAATTTCGTAGAAGCCTTAAGATGTAATAAGTTTCTAAGGGACTTGTACATTCATATAATATTGGAGAAAAATAATAAACTTGTTCATTCTATTCTGACCGTTTATCCACTTTTTTCAGCATGGAATCGGGATGAACCATGAAGATAACGAAATTTATTCAGTTATGAGTTCCACAGAAGCATCGCATATTTCTCTTCGGACATAACTGGAACTGTACAAATACAATAAAAAGCAATATTTTGGACAAAAGCGAATAAAACAATAGATTTTTACAATGTTTTCCTTAAAAATTAAATCACGGTCACGAACAAATGACATTTTAAAACAGACATCAGGCATAGCATTGTGGATAAGAATAACCCTTCACGGTATTTAGTAATAAAAATGGATAATAATTACAGGTTTGTCTTTACGTTCGCAAGCCTTATTTTCATTCGATTCTCGTATTTCTCCCTTTGTTCTCCGACGAGATAAAATTAATAAATGAATATGGGTGTCGAAGAAATGAGATCACTTCACGCTTTTATAATAATAACATTTATTGATGACATAACTCTCTTTTCAACAGTAACATACCAGAATCAATGAGCTAAGGCTGCATCAAATTCGGTTAACGCTTGTTTGAAATTATTATGTGCCGGCTTATCCTGCCTCCAGTACTGATTTATTGTTATCAGGACTAATTTCTTGAACAGTGCAATTTTATTAAATGTTTTCTCAATTGACTGGTGGATTTTTAGATATCAGCTACACAAACGGCATAATCTTGACCAGGACAAATCTCCATTCTAATACCAATTAGCCAAGTTCAACGAGGAATATTTTCATTATCAATAAGTATTAATTCTCTTTCTTTTAAATCTTCCGTTTCTTTTTTCAATTTCTTCCGTGATAGCTAGGTTGGAGCATATTCGCGCAACCATATTCTCTAGTAACTTGGGAGTAAATTTCGTTGCAGGTAGAATCTGAATGGTGTTTACTTCACCTTGGCACTTTGGGTGGGATGAGCCTTATTCTAAAGCTTCAATGAGAATAAAGTAATGGCTATTTAGAACTCGATGAATCATCAAAATCACCAAAAAATTACTATCAAAATTGTAACCCACGGTTTGTCTGGCCAACACGTGATGCATTTCTTCAGGAAGGACGCTAACCTGAGTTCCAAGATTATTTTTAGGGTGAAAAATCTTATCGGCTTCTCTTGTTGACACATCTCTTTGATCTACAGTTTCATTGATCTTACCTTTTATTCTTGAAAATTGATTTGATCTTACGGACTCTTCAGCGTCGCTGGAAACACCCTCAGCAGCTTCCTTTTATTGGTTAGCTCTACAATCTGCTACATCTTCTTCCTTCACGATTGATCCTTGTTTATTTTTAAAGCGACCTTTTTAATTACTATCAATTTTTGTTTCATCTGCGAATTACCCTCTGTTTTTTTTTTAGTTCATTTGTAAACCAAATCTGTATTATTCTTTTGTATCTCTATCTCTGATTCCCAAGTTCCAAATTTCTTCTTTAGCAGCAAGTATGTCCTTTTCTAGCGCAACAAACTTTCCTTCAACTTCAGTCGTTTCATGGCTTAATCAAATTTTGCTCTTGACGAAGTCTAGTTACTCAAGTTTGATGACTTACTGCATTTTTAATCTGCTCGATCTTCAGAAATTTTTGACGCAATATTTATAACTGAAGCTCTTGACCCTGTTTATAATATTCCTGGTCCTTGTTGTTCCCCAGAGATATTGACAAAGTTATGAGATCTGGAAGCGATGACAAAATCAACTAAGCGACTTCTGTAAATAGTAGATTTGATGTTCCTTTTATGATTATCATATTGCTGATCTTTTTTGTAAATGTAACTAAATCAAACTTGCGAATGTTTCGATCGACAAAATTGCTGCTTGCGGTAACTACATAAACCCTGATTTTTATGTTCCTTAATTAAGATATCCTTAATAAACTAATTTTGTTAATTACATCATCTATTACTCTAAGTTGAATGTTCATTTATTCGAAGATTGATAAGCATAAAGTAAGAATTTGCATCACAACTTAGCATCAATTCAACTTGAAGATCCCAATTATTGAAATTACAATTGCAAACGTCTTATTGAATAATTCATTTCTAAATAAGTCCATTCTTCCAAGCTACAATTTTTCAGAACTCTCACTATGTTGGTAATTACATGATAGGCAGTAATGTTCGTATAACGCTTGATTTCCATTCCATTCGCATCCCATCAGGGCAAAAGTGGGTCTGGCAGAAGTTGATGCCTTTCTTGAAACGTCCTTAAAAAGAGCTGTACACTTCAGAATGGTTGCATGCACGTGAAACCGAAATAAACGATGATTGGTAAAGCCATAAATCAACGTCACTCGAGATAGGCTCTTACAGTAAAGAAGAGGTGTTTTCGTTTTCTACGAACCTATTTCGACCATAGACTTTCAAAGCTGTTCCTGACTTGCTTCCTAGCTCAGGGGTCGTATATAAAATACGTTTGACGAAAATTCAACTGAAAAGTTTTCCAGTCATAAAAGATGGAACCTCATTATATCAAATGAAATTGCAATCCGAACGGACGGTTTCTGAATAAGAACCCTGAATTTCTGACCAAGGTAAATAACATCAACAGAATAAATAGATATTCGAGCTCAACTACTGAATTGTTTTTGGTGTGGCGAGATTTTCAACCAAAACAGTCAATTTGAAACTGAGACAGATGGATGTTCCGCCAGAAAGATCAATTTTTGAACACATTCTTCTACTTCCAAGCTTAACAGATGCATTTTTGTGGACGGTTGAACTTTTGACCTAAAAATTTGTGGTTTCATCTAAAAAATCGTTTTTTGACATAAGCAGATGACTTTTCTACCAAAGAGGATGAATTTCGTATCCAAGAGGGTGAAATTTTGACAAAAAGTTGAATTTCTAACCAAAAAAGATGACTTTAACGAAATTATCAAAACTCTAACCTACAGGAATGCATTTTCGATCGGATATTTGATTTTCAAGCCAATCAGATCAATTTTCGAAAGGGTTGTTCAATTTGCGATCAATAAAGGTGAATTTTCAACCAAAAGTTGAATTTAAATCAAGAAAGATGAATTTTTACTAAGAAAGAGAAATTTTCATTCGAATGGTTGAATTTGGACCTAATCCAATGAATTCCTCAAAGAAAGTTGAATTACAAACCTATAAAGTTCAGTTTCCAAAAAAAAGTTTATTTTTAACCAATAAGGATGACTCTTTGGAGATCTTTAGAATAATTTTGAATAAAAAAGGACAAACTCCTGACAAAAGAGTTTGATTCTTTACCAATAAGTGACTCTTCAACCGAAGAAAACGGTTTTTCTACCAGAATAGATAGACCTTCAGTTTAAAAGAACAATCTTTTGAGAAAACAGTTCAGTTTTCCACCAAAACAATGATTTGAACTAGATAGTTGAATTTCCAAGCAAATAATTGATTTCTCAAGTCAATCATAGGATATTTGAACAAATCTCTATTTTCAATCGAAAAAGACTCCTTTTTCACCAACAAAAATGAATTTTTAATAGAATAATTGATCTACCAGTCTGAACGAATAAATGTTTCATGAAAAGTTAAGTTTTGAGCCTACATGTTGATTTGCAACTGAGACGGTTGACTCGTCCACCATAAAAGATAAATTCTAATTGCAAAAACACAAAAAAGGTCCACCACGAAAATTGAATCTTCAGCAGAAAAAGGCGACTTCATGAAATTGTAAAATTTTTATCCTGTGAGGATGCATTTCCAATCAAGAAGGCTTACTTTCAAGCTAAACAATGATTTTTTAACAAGACAATAGCATTTTCGATCCATGAAAATGGATTTTCGACCGAAAGAGATGAATTCACCAAGATGTTTGGTATTCAACAAAATACGAATATAAATTTCCATCTACAAGGAATAATTGTTTATCAAAAGAGGAATTTTAACGGAAAGAACACAAATTATAGAACAAATAGCTAAATTTCTATTAAAAAAACATTGGCTTTCAGAACAAAAATTGAACATGAAAATTTTAGGTTCATACAATTATTTTTTAACCGAAAGAATCAATTTTTTGAACAGTTGCATCAAACAGAAAAAAGTGGGATTTCCTAGCAAATAGCTGAATTATAAATCTCCAGAGATGAATTCTCATCTGAAAAGAATGATTATTTTCGAAAAACGAATATTCTAATTTTAAACCTCACTAATTGATTCTCTAAATGAAAACATAATTTTCCATGTATATATATTAATTATTTCAGAATTGTTTGATTTCAGAGCCAAACAAATTATCGCCGGAACAGTTGGAAATTGAAATCTAGAATATGATTCTTTAAATAAATAGTTTTATTGTTCACCAAATTGTTGTCTAGTGAACCGAAGACAGTTTTTTAAAAAACCAGGTCGATTTTCTGACCGATAAAAAAAATCGCAATAGCATTAATGGATTCCTCACTAAATCGAAGTTTTTTTAAATAATGAAGGTTAAATGTTCCACCGAAAAATGAACCGTTCGATCTTCCATGAAAAATAACTCGCCAATGGAAAAAAGAAATTTTTAACTAATGAGTTTAATCCAACGAAAAAAGATCGATTTTCAACTAAATACTTTATTTTCTTGGGTTTCCGATATTTTGACTTTGTTGATCTACTAGTCGTGTATTTTCATTAAAAGTTTTTATTCGAGCTTCAATAAACATGTTTGTTGTTGTTTACTTTTTGATGTTATTCTAACATCGAAAAAATAATCTTTGATTAATAGGCTTCACAGTGCCGTTTTTCTTGTATACCTGATGATGTCTGGCGTCGCTGGACGAAAGCTCGAATAAAAACTTTTAATAAAAACACACGACCAGTAGATCAACAAAGTCAAAATATCGACAACACAGAAAAGTAACCATGTTCGTCGACAACCGAACATCATATTATTATTAAATACTTTATTCTTCAATGAAACAGATCATATTTAAACAACAAAAAAAAAAGGATTTCCGATGAAAAAGAATAGGAGAATCAATTTTTCACTAAGAAGCAACAGCTATAACTGCAACACAAAAATATGATTCTTCAGGCTAATAGAATAATTCCTGCCAAATCGCTGGAATGTTAAGCAAAAAAAAAAAAAGGAAAAACTTGTGCGAATCATTGGATTTTCAAATGTTTCTACGGGACGTACGATTAGAAGAAATCAAGGACAAACATGTCATTCTCGGAGAGGTTAGGGTAATGTTCACTGCAAAATCTATGTCAAATAAGAATGTACAACTACACTATAACTTTTTCATTGAAGGGATTTCATTCAGAGTTGAATCAAGTCACATGATTCAATCATAATTTTCCAATAATGATTATAATAGAAGCACCATTGTCTGCAATGACAGCCAGCACCACAAAGTACGAACTTGCAGACATTGATCCTTTGTCAGGTCTAGTAAGACACAAAGAGAACGTTATACATAACTGTTTTTTACAAATGTTGCACCAGGAAAAATAACACTTAGAACAAAATTGTCACGACTTGCACGCTGAAGCAGGGTTGCCACATTGATATCTGGGAATTGTACGCAGGTTAACGAGGGATTGTACTGAAAAGTCTGAAATGGTGCTTTCGATCTTAGCGCCTCGGAATAGACTTAAACGAACAAGATTTTAGCGCGAAATTCAAAAGTTGATATAGTAAAAGGCTTTAGTAATTTCAACTATCACTTGTTATAGTTTTCTTTTTCAAAAAAAGATATAGTTTTTTCAAAATTTGTGAACTTTTTTAAAAAAGAGAAAAATCTTCCAAGAAAAAATAATATTTTCCAAATACAAAATGTCAATTAATTATTCATTAGGGAAAAAAATAATGCATATAAATAAGGAGACGAAATGTTGGTCTTTATGAATATTATTTTTAATTTTTATTTGGAGACTTCAGAACAGACGACCTATTTATTTTTTCAAATAAATAAAAATAATGTTTGCAGCAGATCTGTATCGAACATAATTATTTTAACCAAGAACGAAAGTTTTGGATGAACATTTTTCGCTAAGTCCGAGCTATTGCCAATTGAGTCGATCATATTAACAAATCTGAAAAATTTATCTAAATTTAAATGAAAAGTTATTCTGAAATAAAACATTTTACATCTGATCTTACTGCTGATCCATGTTATTCGATCTTTGGTAGACTGACTGCTATGCCAATTATCTAAAATGATGCAAAAATGAAATCAAACCCATTTCACCTACTATATAATACCTAATAATAGTTATATTATATGTGACTTATGAATATGAAAGAGAAAGGAGGACCTAACCTGGAAACACTGTAACATAAAGGCGCCTGAGTTCTGTATTCAAGGATTTGATTAAATTTACTATACTTTTCTCTATAAAGCTTGTTTTTTACCGTGAATAATAAAAGCTGGAGTCCAAGGACATATCGAAGAATATTCAAACTTGAAAAATGTAGCATCTAATTTTCATTTTCGGATCTTTGCAGCAGATTTTTGAAACGCTTTGAAAACAACGAAGCCTGCAAACCACAGCGAACTTTTATCATTAGCTGTAATTGGCTCCACTTCTCTAATAAATAAGCACGTGAGCCAATAAACGAATGATAAATGTGTACTTGCTGTTGTGATCCGTAGAGAAGATAGAAGCTAAAATAAATTTCTTTAAACAATTTTGTACTCAAATGTGCTAAAAAAAAAGAGTACAATATCGAGTGTACTGAAAATTCGAGAGGCGTACTCACGTACTTACTAGCCGGAAATAGTACGCAAAACGTACAATTGTACTCAAAAAGGCAACACTGCGCTGAAGAATATAATACTAGGGATGGGCGATCTCGATTCAATTCTGCAAAGATCGAACTTCTTTATTCGATTAATCGATTAAAAATCGATCTTTCAACTTCCCGATTATTCGGTGGGATCGATTTTCTTCTTTGATCTCCACGAACGCCTCTCCTCTCTCAAACTGTATATTGTCTGAATGAACGAAGATTTTGAAATGAAAGAAATAATTTAAAATTCATTTCGAATTTATGCAAGAAAAGCAAAACCGTCGACACTTGTAGCGTTTTTGAAATCGTTATTAAAATTTGCGCATTTCCTGAAAAATCAATAATGTTCAACTAATGATTATTAATAAAGTCGAGTTAAATTATTCATTGTAATACATTTCGGAAGATATTTCTTTTTATTTTGGGAAAAGAATAGTCCAAAGCGTTATTTTTTTGTGGAACCTCATTCATTTGGAGATTTATGTTTTCTCTTAGATTTAGAAAAAAAATAATTTTTATTTGATCTTCGTAATAAATGGCTGCTTTCATGTTTTGAAACATTTTCTACAAATCTATTTCGATTGGTTTTATTAAAAATAGGTTAGATAAAAATCATACCCTTAGTTAATCAACTTTTGATTTTACACGAATTAGGGCTTATTTTTTAATTTGAACCATCGGAAGAGTATCTGAATAAATAATTTATAGCTACAAATTTTGTTCAGAAATAATAATAATGTCATGACAAATGAATGCTTTCAGACATTTATCGAATTACGGTCATGATTTCAGCCAATATCGGTGTTCGAAAAAATGTAGCATGATCGCAAAGAAGTTGAGTTTAAAATTTGATTTCAAAACTTCTATAAATTTCCGGAAATTTATGGAAATTTGCGGGTAATCGTGGTAATTTTACAGGGAAATATAAATAGTTACCTTATATCACCCAAAATTGAATTTGGGAAATTTCCGGAAATTCATGAAAATTTATCGTAATTCATAGTATTCTCACAGGCATTCTATTGTAACTTAAGATGAGCAACCCAAAATTCCATTTAGAAATCTCTGTAAATTTCCAAAAATTGATGAAAATTTTCGGTCATTTATGGTAATCTTACAGGAAAATATGATGACTTACCTTAAATCACCCAAACTTCAATTCGGAAAATTTCCATAAATTTGCTGTAACTAATGGAAATTTCACAAGTAATTTATGGTAACTGAAGATAAATAACCCCAAATTCAATTTAAAAATTTCTATACATTTCAGGAAATTTATGGAAATTTAGGACATTTATGATAATTTTACGAGAAAATATGGTGACTTTCCTTCAATCACCCAAAATTCGAGTACAAAAATTTTCATAAATTTCCGGAAATTTATGAAAATTCTTCGTAATTGATAGCATCCTCACAGGCATTTTATGGTAAATTATTATGGGTAACTCAAAATGAAATTTAGATATTTCCATAAATTTCCGAAAATTTTCGGTTGTTATCGGTCATTTTTCAAGTTATTTATGATAACTTTCCATAAATTACCGTAGAATTCTACTATTTGCAACCAAAATTCCCTCACAGTTATAAAAATTTATATTATAAATTTTGTAGTAATATTTCGTATTTAAATCGGAACCTTCATCATATATTATGTAATACTCAAAGTACAAAGATATTAATATTATAAACTTTTTAATAATACCTCATAGTTGTGTCAAATACTTAACAGAAGCTTTTAATGTTTCCATAATCGACCTGGGTTCGAATCCCAGCGGAAAAAGAGAGTCATTTTTTCACAACTTTCAGAAAAACAATATTTAAATAATCAATTATTTAAACATTGATGAGACCAGTAGACAGAAAAAATTCGCATCATAATATCATTTACATATTCCAGGTCAAAACCGTTACATCAAAATTATAATCGTTATACTTTATATTCATGGGAGGAGCTTTATCATCAATACTACTTATTGCTTGAGAAATTGTGCAATTCAAAAAAAAAAAACAAATAGAAAAAACGATCCTGATTGGCAAATATAGCCTATTCTTTCATTTATTATTTATTTATTATTCTTTCTTTATTATTGACATTTCCTCATTTTCATTATTCATATCCACGAAATTTCCAAGTAACACTTTTATGTCTAAAAGTGTTATGAACATTTTTGGAGACGCATCAATTTTTGAAGATCGATTCAAACATCGATCTTCTCATCCGATTAATCAATTAAATCGGATCTAGAGTTTCAGAATCGATCTGTTAGAATCGATTCTTTTTTTCTAAGATCGCCCATCCCTGTATAATACTCCGAAACTGCTCACGTTAACAATGTTGACGCGCCGTCCACGGAGTATCGAACATGAAGAAATTTATTTTATCGACAGGACATGACGTCACATTGAAATAGTGAGTTACTGAGTTCCTGCATGGCTAAGTCCAGGAGGGGACAGACAGAAACTATATATTCTCGCCCGTATTGGAGTTTAATAACTGTTTACAACTACTGTTCTAAAATGTTGATATTGCACTCGAGGTAAATGCACGTCTACTCTCTCTGTACTAAACTCGATTTTCCTCATTTTCTGTTACAGTGCCACCTCATAAACCCAACATCATAGACGAATACGGAAAAACGGTGCCAACTGTCGCTGGACCTTACGAGGAGGGCGGCGATATGAAGCTCAAATGTCTCGTTTCCGGTGGTAAGTCCTCTTTCACTTCTTTTATTATTCACTTGATTCAAGAACACGTAATGCATTTCAAAGGGTGCATTTCTGCAAAGGACGTTTTGATGTTATGGAATTTTAAATTTAAGTAGTTTCTTTCCTGGTGCTGTATTCTTTATCAAGTTTACGGAAGGAAAAGTTGAATTCCGTTTGTAAGTTCTTATCTTTTATAGTATCGATTATTATTCATGTTCTTCTCGAGATCATGTAGGATAATAGGTGGAGATAAGATTCAAAATCAGAAAAAAGTTTTGTTTGACAAATTCATTCAGTTATTTGATATTCTCTCCAATTGGGGTAATGGGGCGGTTGCATGAAATAAAAATATATTTTGATTGTTCAATGGTTCGTTAACATATATTTATTGAAGAAAGAATTTTTGATTGAAAGAGAGACATATTCTTCTCTTAATTAAGTTTGAATATGGCACCCGCTCGCGACATTTTTCTTCCAGGAATATTGTCAGGTTCCAATACAATTTCAAGGAATTTTCTGGTACCAAATTCCATCCCTACCTATAGGCAGCAGTTTTTTATTTTTTCGTATACGAAAAAATAAAAAACTACTCGAGAAAATTGGACACTCCGAAAATTATGTTTGATGAAAGCATTTTGTCCTAGGGTTGTATCGTTTGTAAATGTGTTTCGAATCAGCTTTTTCGTAACAATAAGGACAAAGATATTTTTTCCTCTAATATCGAGAAATGCATTGCGGGCATTTGATTTTTTATTCATAACTAATGTATAGATAAATGCATTATTCATCATTTATTGAATCTAGTTGTTATGTGAAGATGATTGTTTTTTGTTCTTGTTTTTTTCCGTTTCTTTTTTGAATAGAGCCAGTCAAGTAAAGGCTTGAAT
>WSXT02177620.1:0-21655 GCA_011762715.2 Neuroterus valhalla | reverse complement strand
CTGCATGTGATTTTAAAGTGTCAGAATATAATTTTCAAATGTTTTAGTAAAACTGCCACAGTAATCACTGGTATTTTCATGTCCCTGATTAATGTGGTAATTTTCAACCACTTTTTTTTACAGTATACGGAAGTCAAATTACAAAAATGGTCAGGTTAAACAGATAAATAAAGTAACTCAAATTAAAGCATGAGATTCTAAAAGTTCTTAGAAGAGAAAAGAAATATATTTACAAAATTTCTTCTATATATAAATCAAATTATGGATTCTTCACTTTTGAAAAACTTCAGATCCATACGATTCACCAACTAACAATTTTGAACTGATCAATCCAAAAGACATCAAATTTATGCTTCAACTTCGAACAATTTAAAGTTTTCCAATTTTCTACATTTGAAATTTATAATTTTAATGCTGGAAAACATTTGTAGGGATTCAATTACTGCGGAATCCATCTGTAATTTGAAAAGAATTGAAATTCAAACAATTTTCTATAGATTTCCATATTTTAACTGTCAATCATTTGGAAACAGTCTGACAAAGTCTATCATTTAATTGTTTCCTATTTTATGGAAGTTTGGGTTTTTTTGAGAGCAAATTAGGGTTGTGTTATTCAGATATTGGTTTTCTCTTCTGGATTCATGAGTAAAATTTGATAATTTCAAGAAAAATACCTTTGCGATCTGTAGTTGGACGATAGTATGCTTAACAGAATTGAGCATGGCCCTCGCTTGCTTTAAGATTTCTGCATACCTCTCTTCATTAGTCTCATCTCCTTCTGAAAGTGTCTGTTGCTTTTGCTCGATCAACTTAATCTGATCGATCAACAGTTGCAGATACGCATCCGCCTCTGCTACTTTCCGATCGAAGTCTTGCTTAGGAGGTGACTTATTAGGATCCCAACGCTGGAAGCAGAAAATAACAAACAGACATAAATAGACGATTTCAAATCAATGTTTGAAGTATTTTTATATTTTTTCGAAATGAATTAATTGATTCTTTGAAATTTAAATTGAGGTTTGATAGTTTAAGTTTATTGCAAATGAAAAAATCTACTCTAAATTTTGAGAGGTGAATTTCTTACTCATTTTATATGTAAAAAATTCTGTGAGGCGATGGAAAAATTAAGTGATTCTGAAAGAAACAGTTCCTTTTATAAAGGAAATAACTTGATCACGGCTTTTATTCTGGAATATCAGTATGTTCACTCTAATTTGAAATTAATTTGGACAAACAAATATTTTATAAGTACCTGAACTCGCACTAGAATGAAAAAACAATCTTGATATTCATGAAATGTTACAGAACGCTGGATTTTTAGCTTAACTTACGGCATGCGAGTGTCTCAATATTGTGTCCTCCAAAGCACGAACCCAACGTTCACGTTCTTCACCGTCTCGCGTTTGGAAATGAAAAGTTTTCGGATCGTCTTTCTGCGACGATGTGGTGATAGTGAACGTGCTATCGTCTTCATCGTGGATTCCGATTACAGCACCTCTCAGCCTAACACAACCTCGTCGTGCTCCACGCATCATCTTTTCTTTACTCTGAAAAAAATCATTGTTTAGTATTCATGTTGAAAAAACTCGTGAAAAAATTAAATAAACCGCGTAACCATAAAAAATAATGTGCAGGAGAGCTGAAATCCCTTCTATTTTGTGCCGTTCATTGTGTAAAAATCAGAAATATAATTTGTTTCTTGGTGAAAGTATCTTAAAAGTTCGTATTGGAAAGCTGTCTCCTTTATAAATCCAGTTTTTTTAAAATATATGAATCTTTTCTCTTGATTTTTCTTATAGCTTTTTCAAGTTAAAATATTCCCACTATCGAGCCCAATATATAAGAATGTTAACTTTTTTCAGCTTTTGTTTTTCTGACAACAAAAACAAAACTTTGAAAAAAACTAACATAATTGTTTCCTCACCGTTTTATGATTAGTGTAGAAAAATTTTACAGCTTCTAGCGGAAGAAATTTCAGGAAATTGTTCAGTAAGAATTTGTTTTTTATCAAATTGATCATCGAAGGCTTTTCAATTTTCCCTTAAATTTGAATGCCTCAATTTTCACATGTTCATGATATTTTTTCAGAATAAGATTTTCTCGAGAAATTCCAGGTATTATAATAAAGGTTCCCTGAATTAAAAAAATTCACTTGAAAAAAAAAATGTTTCATGAAAAAATGAAATGAAAAATAATAACTGACACCTTTTTATGCTACATATTTTCAATACTTGGAAGTAAATTATTTTCTAAATATAAAAAACTCCGATTTAAAATATACTGTAATTAATGGTATATGCTGATCAGAAGTTCATTGTCCACTATTTACTCCTGGCAGATGTAATTAGCACACAATGAATTCTGAAGACTAAGCAAAATGTAAGACGCCTATGGATGTAAAAATTTGCCAACGTTCGCACTTTTAGAATAATATTTTAATTCTTACGTCGATTACGTCGATTGTATTTTGCTTTTTTTCAAAGTTTATCTACATGTAAAAAAATGGTTAATTATTTCAATTTTATTCTTTTTTTTTTCAAACTAAATTTTCTTATATGTTCACTTACCGACTCACAACATTAATCATTCCCTATTTCAGTATTTATCCTTATTAGAGACTTTTTTTATCCTTAAATTCGTCCTTTCTTTCTTTCTTTATTTTTTGTACCATTAAGCGTAACTCGTAATGAGTCATAATTGGTTCAGTTGAATACACGGGAGGACACAGTCTCCCGCCAACATGTCAACAAGCACGCGGTATTCCCGGAAGGTCACCCATCCAAGTACTAACCGCGCCCAACGCGGCTTAACTTCAGTGATCGGACGGGATTTGGTTTTTTGAGCGTGGCAGCCAGCTCGCAAAATATATGTTCCCAAAGTGGGAAGCAGCATAGAATTTTTTCGCTTGAAGTTTTCTTGAAACTTTCTCTTAAAGAAAGATTTGAACTTTGTAAAAAGGAATCACTTTGTCTGAATTGTTTGAAATCTACTCACCGCAAAAGTGAGAGCAATGGTGGTCTCCATAAAAAATGTCAGAAGAAGCATAATTTTTCTTGCATTTTGAAATCAATTCCGAAAAAAATGTAAAAGCCCAAAGTTCTTCACAGGCTGCATCTACTCGTAATTTGCTTGCAAATTAAGTAAACCCCATTTGCGAATTATTAAGTAATCTTTGCCTCTTTCATTGTTTTCGTAGAAAGCAACTAATCATGTTCGAAACCGTGGTACACTACGTGCTGAATTCCATTAGAATACTATTTCTTTGTTCCTTCGATTCATTAGTTTACTCTGATTAAAATTTTGACACGTGAGAAGTTTTACTTTTCTCAGGAAATTCGGGAATAGTTGTATTGCTAGTCTGTTTTTTTAACTTTCTAAGATGCTTTTAATTTAAAACTTCAAATGCGATGTGCCTGACAGTATGTTTCACATATTAATTGAATTAGCTGACGTGCAAATTAAGTGTTTTAAATTAAATGGGAGGATGGGAGCTAAGTATATTGATAGAGTAAAAAAAATCAATTTTTTGCTTATCTTGGGCTTTTATTTAGGAAAAATTGAAATAATTTTTTTTCTGTACTTTCTTCCGCTTTAAAAGAAAAAAAAATGATCACCCAAATAAATGAAGACTAATTGCTCTCATGAATTTGAATTATATAAACTAAATTTGAAATATTCTTTAATTCTATGAAATCATAATTTGAAAAAATCTTAAAAAACAATAAAGCACTCTCGACCTAAATTATTTCAGCATTTAACAAGTAACTTTTTAATAGCTTCTAGGAGTGAATGTTGAAGTAAACAGTGCGAAAAATGTGTAGCTTTTAAGATACAAAAATAGCGCTTTGATTATAATCTGAATTTGGATACGGAGTATCTTTGAATACTTTCTATGCGAAAAGCTTTTTTGAACTTATGCATTTTCAATGTAGGTACAGCATTGTACCTGCATAATAAGATCGAGTCAAAAGTCAGAGTGTGCATAAATTCAATGCTAACACCATGTATAAACGCAATGAATGCATGTAGACAAGAAAAGGAACACACTTTTGCACAGGTGCTGTTACAATGATCACATAATAGGAGCACATGTAATATGAAAGTTATTATACAGTCTCCAGGAAGAAACTGAGAAAAATGTAAATATATTTAATTAAATTCTTCAGGAGTGATTTAGAAAATCTACGATTGCATCATCTTCCGAATTAATTAATAAAGAATTAAGTAATGTAATTTTCCAGCACACGCACTCTTCCAATTCGATAAAAATGAATACCCGAATATCGAATTGGAATAAATACCCAGAAAACTCCCTGACTCCCTAGGTTTGAAAAACCTTTTAGAACGAAACCCCAAAATCACAAATTTTCCTCCTATATTTTCCGCAGAATATTGCAGTCGAATTAAAGTCCACCTGAAGTCTTGAATTTGCTTCTACCAATGTAAGTTCAGCGATCAGAGGCTTTAGAAACAAGCTCGTTAAATAATTTTTCTTATAAGAAAAATATATGTTTATCGTTATATTACTATATCAAAATAATTCCAGGGTTAGAGGCTAAGTAGTTAATATTCCTTCAAGGAACTACGAAAGCCGTCAGTGCTTATAACCAAAAGCGGTTGCATATGCATTAGGGATGATCGGCAATGCATATATATAAGTTGATTTATGAATAAACAAGGTTTTCACAAACACCTAGTGGTCAGTAACAAAAGTACACGCGGTCTAACCGCGCGCCCACATGTTCATCTCTCAGGATTTGGAAGTTTTTTTTCTAAATTCCATCAAAGTTTGTTTTTCAATATATTAATTTGTATTTCTGAGCAATAAGCAGTTTTTTTCACGGTTTTTTTCAAGTCAATTAGTGCAAGATGGGGTTATGGGAAACGTACAATTACTACTACTATGATCAAGCAGGTATGATCCAAAATGATAAAATAAACAAAATTCAGTTTTTGAATTAGATTAATTTTTTCTCAATTTTATACTGCTAATTACTTTACTTGCAAATTCGAGTGAGAAATTCTAATAACAATATTTTTTTCAGATACTCGGGTAACAGGATATTTTTTGATGGACAGCCCGTGGCCAATGATGCTAATAACATTAAGTTATGTGTATTTCGTGTTCCAATTTGGTCCACGTTTCATGAAAAACAGACCTGCGTACGATTTGAAGAATTTCATTAGGTTTTTCAATATTTTTCAAATTGTCGCAAACGCATATCTAGTCAAAGAAATTCTTGCAGTCTACTCAGATGCGGTCGCCTTCCGGTGTTTGCCAATCGACTATTCAGACGACCCTGGAGCAGTTCGAGTATGTTTTAATTTTTACGAATTATTCTAGGTTCAACTCCAAATCACATTTCAAATCTGATGTTTATTTAAAATTTGGAATCACTTCCACAAAAAATAATTCTTGATTGAATTATATCATCCTTAATCCATGTTTTCATTGACAGATGGTCAGAATGACGTATTTGCTTACATTGCTCAAAGTAGTAGATCTAATCGAAACAGGGATGTTTGTACTCAGGAAAAAGTACAATCAAATTTCATTTTTGCATGTCTATCATCATATTACTACTGCTGTTGTATCTTGGATCTGTGCAAGATATATTGCTGGAGGAATGGCAGTTTTCTATCCAGCAATGAATTGCTCAGTTCATGTAATAATGTACACCTACTATCTTCTCAGTACGACAGACAGTGTTAAACAATTAGTCCTTCCCTTCAAACGATACGTCACGATCATTCAAATGGTAAGCACAAATTTCAATTTCAGTATCACGAATAGATGCATGAATGATTATAATTTTTACACCTTTGCATTATATTATATTGCATTTTTTTCCAGCTCCAATTTCTCATACTGATATTCCATGCCTTGATAGCTGCTATGCCTAGTTGTCCTGTTCCCAAATTACCGGCCTATTTGATGATTTTTGATGTTGTACTGAACCTGAACTTGTTTTACAACTTTTACAAGAAAGCTTACATGCAGCCTAAAAAGAAACTGGAATGAGTTTAATCTAAAAATAAATTGTAAACATATGTTATTTAAGGTCTTTGTTGTTCTTTCTACTTTCCTCAATAATTGAGATTTACCTAAATATTGTAGAAAAGAAGTAAGGGATGATGTATTATTTTTTAATGAACTTTTCAATCTATTTTCAAAGCCTAATATTTGAAACGGTAGCATTTTGAATGATTCAAATACAGTAACATAAATACTGGACATTGCAAGATAAAACTATTCATTTGCAAGCTTATAAATTGAAATATTTAACATCTTAAAGCTTTATTCGAAATTGGTTCTAATACATTTCAGCTTTGCAATTTTTTATTTTGCTCTTATTTTGAATTATGTATGTATACTTATTGCAGACTTCAATTTCAATATTTAATTTAAGAAAGGAAAAATGATTTTAAAACAAAAAATATTAATTTTGAACCTAATAATTGTGTTGTTGAATAGATTTGACAATTTCTACTATAATATTTTCATAATAGTGACCCGTAAATTAAAAAATGATACGCAAACATCCTAATCAAAGTACAAAACATAAATTCACTCTCCTGTAAACTTAAAATGATCGAAAATCTAAAAAGGCGAGACTACGTTCTAAAAATACACGAAAACTCTAAAAATGTATTCCCAGCTATGAACTAATGTTTTGTTTTCTTGACAAATAACTGGATAGGTACTAAATTTGATAAAAGATAACACATCTTACACAATAAAAAAATCAAAATGTAAAAACAGGTGCTAATAACAGCAAGCCCGACGAGAAAATTGATAATCAATTTATTCGTTCGAGGATTATTATAATTCAATGAGACTCTCAAGGTTTTATTTATAATAATTGGAAATAAAAGTGATCAAGTGATATGAATTTCAGAAAAACAAAAAAGGCGACGAGCAACTGTCAGTGATTGTCAGCTCTGAAATGAATCACGCGCTCAGTATTAATATAATATTTTTATGGGTAAATACTCACCGTATAATAGGATAATAGTCCAGCATTGTCGTCTAAGACAAACCATCGATATTGCCAGCCATTAACAACATTAGTCCATTTACTAAGCGATCCTTCCATTGTCGACATTTTTTTTTGCGAACAATCAGAACGATCAGAACAGATCAGAACGATCGGAACAATCATGAACTCCGACATAACCTCAAAAATTTCCATCTCGATTGTGGTGATTTCTATGCTACCAACATCCCTTTCATTCTAGGGACTTTTATCATCTTCAATTTTCGACAGTTTCTGAAGAGTTCAAATAATTACATTGGTTCATCGCTTTTTCGAGCAAAAAATAACCTTTTTAAATCTTATTCGTCAAAATTTCACTACTGCTTTTACCCCTTTAAAGCGCATTCTTCAAATTTTTAATCCATATCGCAGACAAGGAATATTTTAAAAGACATTATTTTTTCTATAACATAGAAAACGGGTGAATTTGGCAGGTAAATAATAATAATAATGAATTGACAAACATTTTATAAATCCACATAGAGGGATTTGCAGTTTACTAGTTTTAGCTAATTTGAATTTGGCGGTTACGAGTCCCTAGACAGCCCATCAGCTAATCAGAAAGCAAGGATGAGTACAAAAATGGCTGTCCTAGATGGCGCTCTATTTGTAATAATATTTTTTTCAGTTATTTACGGATATATAGCCTAATTCATGAATGGAATAACATTCATTTATTTAAATTTAATCCTAAGAAATACCAATAGTCGAATTTAACCACCTCAGAAGAATTTTCATCTCCAAAAAAGAAGATTGATCGTTGGGATATTTTTTTCTACGATTGGGCAACCTGCAATTTTCGCGGTAAACGAACTATACAGAACCAGAGCTAGACGCCGAAGCACGAAGAGAGGCATCGTTTCACAGAGATTGAGGAAAGTGAGTGTTTTATTCTTTTTTTACCTTAAAATAACTGAAAATTTTGATAAAAATATTTGTCCTCTTTGGTCGTGAATCGTGAGTTTGTATAGTTTTATGTTTTCTAAAGAAATTACAGAGGATTTCGTGATATTAATTAACACGTCGCTACCCGGCCTCTTTACCGCCATTTTGCCCACCTTGGAGTTGCAATTTCACTAACTTGTTGTTCATTACAATTAAACCTTTATTTGCATTTTGGAATTTATGATCAGTCTTCTTGATATTGAGGTGTAGAATTATAAATCACTGAACGTAGTTTAGGGTACTAAGATTCAGAGAATTTAATCACGGATGTCAGCTTCTTGCCTTGTGGTCCATTGTCAAACACGATGTAAACCATTAAACGCTTTTTTGCGACTTGCATTTCCTGCCTTTTCTCGTCTCCCAACAGAGAATATTTGGCCCCTTTTCCATTCGGTTTTGGAAGGGCTTACGCTCGTGAGAAATCTCTAGTTGTTAGTCATTTTGTTTTGTACAGGGTAGTGCATGATGAAAGTTCGATTTATGTATCTTTTCGCGTTCAGTTTTTGGCACCTGCGTGGTGTTCGGTTCTTGGAAGGGTCATTATGTATGATTATAATACGCTGGTCAGTTTACGGATCCATGAGTTTGACCGTTATTTCAATACAGCGAAACAAACAATTGAGATTGCCTGCATGATTTGTTTCCCTGGTCCTTGATAAATAATTCAATTTCATAGTATTCTTTAGAGGAATGATCAAATAACGAATTCGTGGTTATTTTTAGGTTAAGTATTAGAAATTCTTCTTCTTTAAAGGGTTTGAGGATCCTGGAAGATTGATTTGATTCCGTTTTTTTAGTTGACTTCTTTTTTATTTTTTTATTATCGAGCTAAATTCGAGTAAATAATATGCTTTTTTATCTGTGAAGATGTGGCAGATAATTTTCATTGTTGGGAATTAGATTTGATGGAAATTTATTTCAACCTTAGTCCAGGTTTCAATTTTCTTCTAGAATTTTGTTGAATCTTTTATACTGGAAGACCTTCGATTCAAAAGTTCTTAAAATTGACGTTATCCTATATTTGAGGTTATGTGTTGTAGTTTCGGGCGGGAATGAAAAATGTAGGTGACAAATATTTGTATGCTATGGCTCCACAAGACATAACTGAATCAAAATTTTATTTTGAGTTAGAAATTTGGTAATACTGTAAAATCAGGGCTTTCCTGAATTTAATCATTTTACTTGCAATTTTAATTTTAATAAATTTAATTGTTCAATAAAATGAAGAGTCAGTCGGGTGAAGCGAGAAAATTATTGTTTTCATGCATGTTTTTTATTGAGAAAGGTGGTCGGATGTGACTGAGATGATCACTTTACTTGAGTAATAATAATTAAGAGTTTCGTGTTTTTACTCCTGCTTCCGGTTTAACTAGCAGAATCATCTATCCTTTTCCAGCTAGTTTTGAGTTTAATTAACGAACTTAATGAAGTTGAAAGTATACTTTAATCACACCACACTGCTTTTTCAAGTTTTAAACAACTCTTAGAAACGTCAAAGTGTATAAAACAATAATTTTCCCTCTTTACTCGACTGATTCTTGTTTGTGACGACCAATTTGAGTTATTTCAGTATAAATTGCAGATAAAATGATGCAATTTAGAAAAGCCGTGACTACAGTATTACCTATAATTTGTATAAGGAAGAAATTACTTCAGTTCATTGCAGATAACTTTTATGCTGAAAAGATTTGTTTTCTTTAATTCTTCTAATAACGTTAAATTTCAATTTTACAGAGATAACAAAATGAGCAAAACTAAGGATTCTCCCGCTACCGAAACTGAAACCGAGGAGGAATTCAGTGTTGAAAAAGTTTTGGACAGGCGAGTGGTCAAAGGAAAGGTAATTAAATCAATAGTTGCCTCTTCAATAGTCGGGGAAAAATAACGATTTTTTGGGCGAAAAATATAAAGCTTCGATCATCGAGTTACATAGATCCTTCGTCACTCTTTCAGGTGGAATATTTCCTCAAATGGAAAGGATACTCGAACGACGAGAACACCTGGGAGCCAGAAGAAAACTTGGATTGTCCAGACCTAATTGCCCAGTTTGAAGATCAGAGAAAGAAAAAGGAGGCAGCAGCCGCTGGAAAGAGGCATGAAGAAAAAGACAAGAAAAGAAAAAGCTCCTCTACTCCCACGCCGACACAGGCAAAAAAGAAAGTGACTGAAGAGAAGAAAGCCGAAGGTAATAACAAATAACTTTCAAGCCTTATGCTCCAAACCCTTTTTTGTATTCTATGTCTCTGAAAGTTAAATTTTCTCTAATGCCTTTCTAGTTTTATAGCGTGGTATTCAACTCCATTTTTTAATTTTAGGATTTGATAGAAACTTGGACCCAGAGCGCATTATTGGTGCCACCGACTCTAGCGGCGAGCTTATGTTCCTGATGAAATGGAAGGGAACGGACGATGCGGACCTCGTGCCTGCAAGAGAAGCAAATGTGAGGTGCCCACAGATCGTAATCAAATTTTACGAAGAGAGGCTGACCTGGCACAGTCCTGCTCATGACGAAGAGGGCTCCACCAAACCAGACCCAGAGTAGCCCCCATTTTTTCCTTTACACCTACACAGAGCATGTTTTAGAATTTGTCGTTTTTAAGGCGACATCTAAAAGCCGTGTTTTCTGAATCAAGCTTAATGTAATATCTTTAAACGAGAGGGCCCAAAAACAAAGCACATCGGTCGTGTTTCACATTTTACCATTTTTCACGTAACTTTATGTATAATTATTTTGTTATTGTCCTCATTCAGTTTTCTGTTTTTCCTTAAGTTTCGAGTTTGTGTAAAGTACTCAGTGCGAAACCCTTCAATTAGATATGAATATAGTTGCTAGTTTTATTTTCCAATAGCAATAGCAAAACAGAAAAATGGTTGAATGAATTAAGACGTGTCGTGTTTTTGAGAGCGTTTATCCCGTTACATTTTCGAAGATCTAATGTAAGCTTAACTGTTTTCTATGACCAGCGACAAAATTTTCGTCGACTGTTTGGAGGGGTTCAAGATCTTTGTATTCGATTATAAAATTGTTTGACAGTGCGGGCCTAGTTTAAGTGTAATTTTGGATTGAAGGTGAAACTCAATTTTGAAATTGAAGCTAGGACAAATTTTTTTGTCGCATTCGGCTCTTATACTCTGTAATCGAATCGGTTCCGGAATCGGATCGAAAATATTATTGACAGTTTCCCTCAGTTTGAAGATCAGATTTTTAATTATTTGCACCTCAGCCTTTCAGATCTTCATCTTCCTATTTTCCAGTGTATGTAAAGTTGAAAACGCGAAGTTAATGATAAATATATTGATAATTTTGAAGTAATTTTCTAATGTAGTCTACAGGTGTGTTTTCATTTCCTAAATGTATGGTTTTAATATTACTTACGTCATTAATATTTTGAGTATGTTATAATAAAGTACACTAGTTCTCTAATAAATTTTGGTGTTTTCAATTTTCTCATCCCTAGATAGTGATAAACGCACGTGGAATTTAAAAAGGAAACCTTTATTGAATATCTTACAATCTTACACGTGTTTCATAACATGAAAAAGCATAATAACTTCTTAATTCTAAATTTCATTACAAATTTTTAATCCTATCGCTTCTGCCTTTTCGAACCTTTTTTGCCACTCTTGAAACTCTTGGTTCTCTTTCCTTTTTTGCCAAAACGCGGACCAGAAAATCGTTGGTTCTTTTTACTCTCCCAGTTTAATTGTTCAAATCCGGCTCCATCAACTGTACTGAAAGAATTGCTTCCACCGTGTTTAATTTTTGAATGTCCCTGTTTCTCTAGCAATTCAGCGAATTTCTCAGCTGTCATGAAAACGTTATCGTCCTTCGATTTTTTTCCACTGGATTTACCAGTTTTATTAATAGAAGAAAGTCCTTTCCGAAGAGCATCCTCGTCACCGTCTTCATCACTGAACTCCATGTCACTTAAATCATCGTCCATACCTTCAAAATCTACGTCACTTAAATCTCCCGAGTCTTCGAAGTCATTTTCTTCTCCAAAATCGTCATCTCCATCCAGATCGTCATCGCCTTCTATACTTTGATCTTCATCGTCCTCTATACTTTGATCATCATCGTCTTCGTCATCAGAAGACTTACCTATAATTAATTAAATTGTTTTTTTAAATGGAATTCAATTCAAAATATTTTCACATTTTTGAAGATTTTGAATACATCGTTTAGTTTCGAATTGTATGCTCTACAGTTAACATTCTATTCAAGGAACCAATCCATTTTAGGTCAGTCAGGTTGAGTAACTTCGAGTCACATATGTTGGTTCTCAAAGGATATACGTATTTTACTGTTTTGAGAAAAAATTATTAATGGGAAGTTATGAGAATTTGAAATTTTCGGATTGTTTTTCAAAAAATAACATAATTCTTTTCAAACCTTTGAAACTTTTGACCTGAGTTTTTGCATTTTTTTACAAACAACGACTGATTTGGCAAAACAATAGCTTATTCTGAGAACATTGAATGTTTCTATCATGGAAAACTCATTTTCGTACTAAGTATAATATGTTAGAAAAGTGTTTTTGGTACAGAATACATTCTGTAATTTTAAGACAGGCCAGATCATATTCGTCGCCACAAAAATTTGTTATTTATTGAGGCCATTTTAAACTTGCCCGATTCTTACCTTACCGACATCTTTTTTTTGCAACAACTCACGTCTACACTGAAATAGATATCGAATGGATATTTTGAGAAAAGCCTTAGAAAACAATAAACTACGTTTGTATACAATGTTTTGTTCAAAATTTTCAACAAAAAAAAATTTTGCGAATTCTTTTCCAAAATTTTGAACCAAATGTTGTTGTATACAACCGTAATTTATTGTATTCTAAGGCTTTCCCAAAAAAATCATATCGATATCTATTTCGGTGCGTACGTGAGTTGTAGCAAAAAAAATCGATAATTTGGGTCACGTGACCCATGTTTAACATGGCCTTAAAATCGAAATTTTCTCTAATGATGCAAAATATCATTGAGGAGCTGAAGGTACTTTTCGTAGAACTTTTTGAAATAAGTCAATTTTTCATCATTTTATCGAGTTTGTCGTTGTTTGTAAAAAAAATGCAAACTTTATTTTCTTAAAGAATTGTGCATCAAGGCGAAGCCGAGGTGCTTAACTCAATACAAGGCGCGAACGACCGTTTTTGCTTGAGGTTCACATACTGTTTTTGTCCGTAAAATTAGGTAATATTAAACGGTGTTCTGTCGGACAAAACATCTTGTAGACAAAAATTTATTTGGGCCACATGTACTTCACAGAATTCCTCCCTTTTTAAAGTATCAGTTCAGCAAAAAAAAAGGTGATGTTTCTTATATTTCGAAAAAAATAATCAAGCCCACAAGTGTCGGTAAATAAACCTGAAATATCTAAATTAGGTCACAAGCAAGTAATAAAAGATTTTTTTTAAAGTTGTGTTTTTTTGAAAAACAAACATTAAATGATAAATACTCATGATTTTTATCCTCCAAAACGATAAAATGCGTGACCGGTAATGTAAAACTTGAAACACATAGAAGAAGAAATAATGCATCAAGTTTGGAGAACAGCAAACAAAAACTCTCGACACTGAAATTTTCATGGCGGGAGTTTCAAATTGCCACTAGGAAAATTTGCCATAAAAAAAATTATTATATTTTTACAAAAATTATAGGTATGATTCAATATTGTTTTTTGTTTTTTTTTAATCCAATCTCCATCGATAAACTTTTTTCGTGTTTTATACAAACTGGCATCCTGTATGATACAAATATTTGTATATGATATATATTTCAAATTTGGAACTAAATTCACAAAAAAATGCTTCCAATAATTCGCAATTACAATTCTTAATGTTCTTGAACACATTCTTCATATAAAATTTATACAAGAAGTATAATTAACTTACCTATTTATTCATTGAACGTACATACACACAATATAAAAAATATAATTATTTTTCTTTCTCACTAGTATTTTCTCAAGTTTGAGAATTAATTGTTCGGTGAATAATTGATATCATACAGGATACCTTACGAACAAAGATGAATGATGGAAATTGAAAAATTCGAGAACAGGAAAAATTTATGTAGAAATATATAAATTTTCTTCATATTTATTAAGTAGTTGACACAAATTTTTCTAGTGGTAATTTGAAACTAAAGTTAGGATAATTTTTTTGTCTGCTGCCTACCAAACTTGATGCGTTTTATTTTATTATTATATATTCTACACGTTTTCTAAACTGAAAATTAAATACAAGGAAGGTCTACTTTATTGTATGAATAGAACATTTGACTCAAAAATCTGTATTCTGCGAGAAATAAAAGAATTACCGCTTTCGCCACGATTACCAATAACCATAGAAAATTACTGGTATGGTAAGGTATTATCGCGGTCAGGCCGAGCAGCGCAATTCAGTAATTCGATTTCAGAAATATTAATGTTTGATTCTAAATTTAGGAGTTCAGAAGGAAATTTCAATTTTGGAAAATTTTGTTTAAATTTCCAAAAATATATTACGATACAAACATTCCTTAGTTCCTTTCCTATAAGCCTTAAAAATTTTTGAATACAAACCGTGAAAAATGAATCCTTGAAATCTGATGACCTTTGTTAAAATGTAAACCTTTCGGTTACAGGAAAAAATTGGCTTTTGTCACCTGGTGCATGACCTTAAATTTCATAACTTATTTTCATGGATACGTACCTTTTTTTTTACTCTTCGACACTGACGTATCAATATTCCCTGCGATATCAAATTCTTCAAAATCTTTATCCTTGGCGAGACCATCTAACATAGCATTGAAATCTTCACTTGTAACGCTTTCGTTGTCCTCATCCTCATCGTGTTCGAGGTTTCCCCTCGTTTCTTTCCTCTTTTTCAAGAACTGATACAGAAACAGTTCATCTACTGGAATTCGATCTTCTCTTTCATTCAGATAAGCTTCGCTGCCTACAGGAACAGAACGTACACCTTGGGGAACGTAACCAGCACGTTGAGCGAGTGGATCGCCTTTTCTGGTCACATTTTTGCTTTCCAATTTTTTAGGGTTCTTATAAACATACCGATCCAAAAATCGAATCAGGTTCAAATCTGTCAATGGATCACCAGTATAATCTATAGTCATTCCTGAAAAAGAAAACATAAACTATTTTTCAAGAGTGATCAACCTCTTTTTTCAATATGAATACTTTATGCGGTTATTAAATTTAATTGCTTCAAAATCCAAAACTTAAAATTACATTGAAAATTATTATATGGATGAAAACTATTACTAAAAAGACTCGTAATCGATTACCTTCCATGATGTTTTTTGCAAAAAGTGCCACACTGGGATGAAAATGATTTGATAGAGCAAAAAGCTCATAACAGAAAGTGTTATTTGCACCCGAGCCAAGTGGATTTCGACAAAACGGATCGTATTCTTTATCAGGGTTGAATTCCTCCTTAATTTTAGGTTCTTCCTTAATTTCTATAACATCTATCTTATTCAAGACGGATTCAGAAGAAGTATCTACAGTAACATTCGATAAGACTATATTACTATATTCTATACGTCTTTTACTTTCCCTTGCTCTTCTTTCATTTTCCTCGTCGCTGTCAGATTCTTCCTTTTCTTCTATAATGGTTTCAGTTTCATTCTTAACTTCGAGTTCGAAGCGTGCCAGAATTTTCTTCGCATCTTTCCTTGATTTCAGAACTTGGGATACAACATAGAGCGTCGCACAAGCCATGTTGGCAGGATAGTAGAGAGTAACTTGGAAAATTCTTTTTATGTAAGCCTGCAAGCGAATAACGCTGTGATCATTTCGCAAAACACGGTATAACAGATTAAGGAAAACAGCACGTTTATTTGCTACTCCGATTTGAGGATCTACGAGTTTCCTGTAAAAAGCGGAGTAAAATCTGTTCAGCTGCTCTTGGTTCTTTCCAACGACCTGAAATGTTTTGAAGATATTGATTTCGTTTGTTCTAAATTCTTATGAATTAAAGTTGAATAATAAACTCATATTACAAAATTATTTGGAATCCAAATAATTCTTCTCAAAACCTTTGAACTTCGTTCAAATGCCTGGATAGAGTCAAGTTTCAAAATATTGAATCTTACTTACTTGGAACAACAGACTGAGTGCGTTCAACGAAACATTAAATGATCCAATATGAACAACTTTGTAGAGCGAATCTATATGATCATTCAACTTCTTAGATTCGATTTTGGCAAATCGATAAGCACGATTAACGCCAGTCAAAATCGCCGCCATCATTCTACTATCAGGTTCTCCTTTCTTCAAACTGGCTTTAAAAAACGCAAAATAAACATCAATCAGAGAATTCGCAGTCTCAACATCATCTCGATCCAACACAAACTGAGTTAGCAAACAAATGGCATAATACTGAGCTCTTGGAGCTACATTATTCCTAAACATTAGCTTCTCCACTTCACGAAGAACCACGACTTTCATATTAGAGTGTTCGAATAGTAATTTATTCAGACAGAAAATTACCTTTGAGGCAACCTTACTACTTGGATCTCCGATTTTGTTTACGAGAAAATCTAGCAATTTATGTTCCTGTTCTGAATTTCCCATCAAAAGATCATTCATGATTGCAACTACCTTTTCTCGATTTGAATCGACAGTATTGGATGCAATTTGTGACAGGGAAACTACGAATTTTTCGTATATTTCTCGGAGTTGATCTTCAAAATACCAATGAGCGATCAGTTTGTTTTTCGAAATGAATGTAGTGCCTTTTTCTGTATTGTTTAAAACTCCCAAATTGTCAAGTTTGTCTAGATCTTGGTCTTCGAATTTCAGGAGTTTGAATTTGGGATGAAGCAAATCTGTAAGAAAAAGATCTCGAAGAGCTGCGACGATCATACCACACTGATTTTGTTTTGCTGCTCGTACTTGACCAACGAGTGATGTCAATCTTGAGAGATTATGTTTAGGACTGTCTTGTATTAGAACGACGCTGGCTGCAACTTTATCGGAACTTGTTCCTTGAGATAAGGCAGTTTTGAGCCATCCGTATTCTGAATTTCTGGATTTTGATTGTTTCAACTGATACGCGGTTGTCTCTGCTTCGAGATGCGTTTTTGCTTCCGCTTTCAAGTCCATAACTGTGACTTCTGACTTTGAGTGAGTACATATTTGTTGTGCTTTTGGGAACTCCTCGTACCATTTTTTATTTGTAGAAGGAGCCAAATATTCAGCAATGGTCTTCATCTAGAATTTAAAAATAAATTATAGATATTTTTATACAAAGGCAGAAAGCTAAAAACTTGAAGTAAATTTGTCATTAATCTAATGAATCTATTATGTTTGAAAAATTCAAAAGTACTTGAAGCCAGTGAGGAGGTTCGCAGAATATAGTTATACATATCATGCAGGTTTTATAATTCCTGAAAAAAAATGTTTCAAATACAAATATAATCCTCATTTAGGACTTGAATGACACCGAATAAATTGGAGTAACCCGTATTTCTACACACTCCCAGTACTGAATCATCATTAAACATATCTATTTAGGATTATATTTGTATAAATTAAAAATTTGTTTATACCTTTCATCTGCATATGTGAAAAATTGTAGGTTAACCTTTCGTACGTAGCCTCGGTAACATCTAGGAAGTTGATAGTTTCGAGATGAGTAGTTGCAATTTAATCTTCAGATGTAGAAAACACTGATTCCCACATATCTTACAACTTATTCATTTTTTTTACAATTAGAACTCACGTTTAAACTCAGTTTTAAAAACTCACGTGGTTAGAACTTTACTTTCGTCAGTTCGGGTTCCCTCTTCCCTGCTGTTCCATGCTATTCTCCTCCTGTATTTACCAATTTTAGCATCAACGCAATCATCATTCTACCACCCTGAAGTTTGACTATTTTGACCACTCGTTGGTCTTTGACCACAGATCGACTATCGATTTACGACGTCATGATAATTCACAAGCGCGCGTTATTCAAACATGTTAGTAGATGATAAGAGGTGGTTCAAATATAACGTAAGCATTCGGGGAGCGGGGGGGGGGGGCAACAAAGATTCTTTATAGGTGTATACTCGTAATGCCAAAATATTTTTGGTAATGGCGAAATCTGTGATGTTTCAGGGGGGTGGGGTCAAAAATTGGAGAAATTATGCTTTCATAATACTTCAATGGCTCCTAATTGAAATATCAATATTAACCAACAAAGAACAATTTTTCTGCTGAATTATGTGTAGTTATTCTTCATGATAGTGCATGTATTCGATTATAGCCCTAACCTAGTACCTACAAAAAGTTAACTTCGAGGACATTTATTTGCCCAAATTTGCCTTGATACAAAGAGATGCTGAAAAATTCTGCCAAATTGACGATTTTTCCAGAAGGGCGGAAGTACAAATTGAATCCCAATTTCCGGATGAAGTTCTAAGTCCTTGAAAGTTCAAGAATGGTTCACGTGGTGGTTCAAATTGCTGGAAAATTTTTACTGACAACTGCTGCCATCTGCAAAGGATTGCTCCTTTCCATTTAAGTATTTGACGGCTTCGCTTTGCCGTTTGCCCCTTTTGCTTTTTCCCGTTCACGCACGTGTCTGTGTAGTGAACGAAGCAGATCTTTTCGGCGCACAAAAAAGGTAATTTATGGAATTTGACTAGACCGATATAAAACTTAAGAAAGTCGATCGTGTCGCTTTGTTGCACGTGCGTTTTTGACAGCTGGACTAGCCTTTATAGAGCTGTAAATTTTTCGCGAAAGGTGTATGTTGGCGGTAATCTTTTGTCTCAGCTGGAGGTCACGCAAGCACGTCTCGTCGTTGTTTCACCATGCTAGAAATTTCCTTATTCACAATGCCGTGAATTATCTAAACTAAATTATCTTAGCCCCGTGCACGTGCTGACATATTCCTAACCTGTAATCTTACGTAACCGATACCGAGGTAATAACGGACTCCAGCGGACGATGCATAGGACACATGTTAAATAGTTCACTGAAGCAAATTCTAAAACTCCACAGTCGCGATGCCGTCCGATGCAAAGAAAAAGCAGCAACAGAAGAAAAAGGAGGCTGCGAAGGCTCGCCAATCTGGCAAAAAACCAACCACTTCCGGGAAACCCAGCGAAGATGGCAAGGAAGAGAGTCCCGCTCCTGGAGATGTCCAGAACGGTACCAATGGAGGGCCTATGAGTGCTGAGGGTATGTCGAGAATCCAATACTTTTACTTTCATGAATCCTTTTACAGCCTCTAAATGTTTTTTAAATGTTTCAACGTACAAATTTCAAATATCTGAATCGTTTTAGTTATGACTATGTCCCGATTTTAAAAGTGTTTGTCTTCATTTTTCAATTATTAAAGCTTTCATTCTTAAACAAAACGTATTTCGAGGTTTAAATCTGAAAAAATCTGTTTTTATTGTTTCGAAGATAAAATTGATTATGAATAATTTAAATTTACATTTTTCCAATTATCCAGGCTTTCAAATTGAATCGTATGATCTTGAAATATACAAGTAAACTTTCTCGCTAGTTAATAATTCACATCCAGAGGGGGAACGATTTATTATATAAATCAGTATTTTACAATTGGCATAACAGACTGTGATTTGAATGAAAATTTTCAAAATTCGACGTTTTCCGCTTTATGTGTAGGAAATAGGAATCGAAAATTTTAAATATGATGCTATGTATATAGTCTACTGCAAAATATTAACAAATGTTAAATAATTGGTTCGGAATATCAAAAAATTTTATATTTTTTTATCTATTCATACCTGCAGAAAATAGACTTAAATACAAAAGTTACCTCAAAATCGATTGTCCTGAATACATCAACGATTAAAAAAAGTCCAGGTACACAAGAATATTGAAAAATAAACTGCTTTCCTTTTCGAAATGTAAGTAAAATATTTTGGCGATTTATGGACCAAATGGAATTTTTTTTGTATTTAGCTCAATCATGAGACAGTTCGGAGCAATGGTCCGTTTCATACTCTCGGTCTTGTACCTGCTTTCACTTTTCTTTTTCTTAGGGTTCTTTATATTACAAAGAGATATGAGCAGCGAAAGGACCTGTAGAAAATTTTGGATTTTTATTCATTTTGTGCCTGACATATTTCATCATTTCTGAAATAAGGAAAGGAAAGAGAAGAATCTGAATGAAAGTATCTTTGTAAGCTACGGAATTTAAATTGATCGTATTTCTCAAGATTTGAGATTCTTTGCACTATACTCATGGCCCGAAGCACCTGAAATAGGAGTATGCTGGAAATCAATCCGGCGAATTTATCGGATTTGAAATATTTGAAGTTATTGAGAGTTCATTCAGCTTCTTCCGTTCATGTATCAAGTTATTGTTTGATGCAGGAGAAAAAAAAATGATAAAATTTACTCATTGGTGCACTGATGAGGGGGGAGGGGGGGGGGCTTCGCCGGCCGGCGAAACCCTCGTGTGTCTTAAGGACACGGAGCGACCCAAGTATGACTGCTCTTTGCATCCATCCCGCAAGTGCCACGGCATATTTTTGGCACACGGGTATGGCTTTCAGGTTACTAACCAGTAAAGGTATCGCACTTCCAAGAGCACCGATGATGAGAACAATCACCTTAACCGAACATCCTTGATGATGTCGCTGTAGGTGTTCTCTGAGATCTTTGTACCTCTCCTTTTTCTCGGTTTCCTTGGCTTTGATGTTGTAGTCGGCCAGGGCCGAGAATTCGATCACAAATATGGTTCGGTCACGTTTGTCAAGGAGCACGATGTCGGGTCTTGTATCTTGGATAGGGGCCATTGTCGAAAAATCGTAGTTCCAGTAGATTCGGCACTCCTCGTTCTCAACAATAGACTCTATCCCCCTTGGAGCGTTCAGCGAGGCAGGGTCGCGGCCAACGCCATAAGAGCGACAAAGATGGTGGTAAAGCACACTCAAGGCATCATTGTGTCTGTACAAATACGTCATTCCTGCGTGAATAGGGCAATTGGGTAGTATATGCCATACACGGAGAAAAAAGTTGGAGTTATAATCGCCCGAGTAGTTGGCGCTCCAGCGCCACGAATTCAGGAGCTTATAGCTCCCGGTCTGACGGCCCACGCTCTCGATTCGGGAGCTCTGAGCTCCCGATGCTGTAGGAGCTAACCCCTCCCCGCTTATTGGGCCGATCGGGCGTACATAGCTCCCGAAAACAGTGCTGAACAGTGCCACGGTATGCTCCCATTCTCGAGAGAGCGAGACGCTCCCGCTATCGGTAGTACAGAGCTCCTACTTTTTTCTCCGTGTAGGTAGGTACTCAGGGAGTTTAAGACACGCCCTGCACCTATCGCTGGAAAATTCTTGACGTAATATGCTTCTACGGTATGCTAAGGTGGAAATCGCACTGTCCTGACACATTGGTTTTACAACCACCGTAGTGTCCGCCTGGGAGCAACCGTCATACAGGAAAATGGCACAAGCTCCCAGTTGAACCGCGGTATAACACATCTATGGCCACGTCTTGCGACCGTGAGATGAGTGACCCTGTGCACGACAAAATCATAATGAAGGACCGGCGAAACCCTTGTGCGTCTTAAGGACAAGAAGCGACCCAAGTATGACTGCTCTTTGCATCCATCCAGTAAGTACCACGGCATATTTCTGGCACACCGGTATGGCTTTCAGGTTACTAACCAGTGCAGGCGTCGCACCTCCAAGAG
>WSXT02177609.1:0-21658 GCA_011762715.2 Neuroterus valhalla | reverse complement strand
ATGACTCTCTTTTTGTACAAACCACTTCCGACTAAGGCTTGTAACATTACTAATCTTGACTTGGGGGAAAAAATCCCCCTCCGCTAGGGATCAAGCACAGGTCCACTGATATCTGGTTTGATACTCTCAACTTCCTTTTCTGTCGGAATTCAACTGTGCTTGATTCAATATCAAAAAATTTTTTGTTTGAAATAAAAACAATATTAAATTTTTCCTAAACGATTCATCTCTCTATAGTTTGATTAAACGGTTTTTTATTTTAAATTCAGATGTTGCGTCGGAGAAAATATGAACTCTAATATATTTCGTGAAAATTGTAAGTACTTCATGCAAAATGCACTAAAAATCCGAAAGTCTTTCAAAAAAGTATCTTCTTTGACTCCAAAGTTTAACGATTCGGCTGAGAATGCAACTGTCTTTTTCATATTCATTCATTCAGTTGAAAATCGAACTGTTTGCTTTTTAATTAATAAAAATTCATGTTTTTCGTTTCAAAGGTCGTCTTTATCTAAAACACTCGTCGTTTTAGTCTGAAAACTCAATCCTTCTGTTGAATATTATTAATTTATGTTTCATTCATTAGATTAGAAATGGAGTACATTAATTTGCTTCCTGAGTGGGAAAAAAAGAATCAGTGAAGAGAAAATTCTTATGATTTTGAGAACAAATATCTTGAAGTTTTCCAGAAATTGATAGATCCCAGACATCTGAAAGTCTATTCAGATCTGGAGATAAATACTCAGACCTGGGAGCGCAGGCGCGCATTCATTTTACCCATCGCAGTCTTAGCGCCAAAAATACATTTTAAAATTCCCAATAATACGAATTATGGTAACACGCCCAGTTACGAAATTTTCATTACCAACGGTTCAGGGTCGACATAGACGTTACCCGTCGCGACGGGTAGAGGATATTCGAGGCCGGCATGGCAATGCACGCCAATGACCGCCAGTCAAGGTGTTCGACGGGGCCAATTTTCAGGCGCAAGAATTACTTGATCTTGAATTTGAACAATAGCAAACAACAAAACAATATCCGGAAAAAGAATTCTAGACGAGCCTCCATTAAGGTCTGAAGATGAGGCGAGACAAATATTACAGCAAACAATTCATTAGTGTAAGAGAATTATAGCTTCAGCGAAAGCCTATCCTTGATGAAGCACCTTAAGTTTGCAACGTAATAGCTACGGACAAGTTGTAAAAAGTACATCTTAGGGGAATTCTGGTGCTAGAAGTAATACCCCAGGTGTACAAAACACGTAATCTCTAAAGGAGTCATATTTAAAAGGACTTCAAGATCTCGATTCAGTATTTTTTTCTAAGGAAAAGACATACAGCCCAATGCACAAAGATCGGAAAATTTGTGCGTTATTTTCAATACAATATTGCAACGCAATATTTGAATATCATATGGATGCATAGATATATCACGAGATTAACACTTTAAATTAGTTTGATACTTATAAAACTTGGTTCTAGCCTCCGTTACCTTTGCCAAAAGACAGCCCACTCAGATTGCACATTTCAATTAAAAATTGAAACCATATCACTATTCAAATAAAGTGTAGTATCCAAGACACTTTAGCAAAACTTAGACACTTTTCGAACCGCAAGTACATGATGCACGAATTCACTTTGAATTTTTTTGGTGATTTGTGCGTGAAGTTTCCGAATTCAAAAGAGGTATCCGAAATACCCAAACAACCAGAATTCTTTTAAGAAAGTGCTTCTCATACCTGGTGCATGGCTTGGATGTCGTATCGTCCGAAAACCGTTTGGAAATGTTGTGCTGACTTCTGAAAATATTCCATAGGATCTTAATTCTAAAAGGAAATTGGATGAAAATGCGTCATCGAGGACCTCTGTTGTTCAGGTGCTGTAAGAATCGTCGTAAGTGACCTCGATGTTGCATAGCATCAAAATTCCTTGAAGAACTTTTATTTAACAACGTCATCAGGTGCCCCTATTGTCTAGGTGCTTTCAAATTTCATATTAGCTGGTACCGAATGGAAAATATTGATTTCTCAAAAATTAAAAGTCCAAGATCCAAATCCAAGTCTGGAATTTCCCAAGGAAGTTCATTGAACCTAATAATACTTATCGAACTTCGAAATGTAGTTGTTAATGGCCAGAAAGTTATTACATGTGAAATAGAGAAGATTTCAATAACCCCCATTGAGCGCTCTATTATTCCCCGTTACAAATCTGTGTGTGGCCAGTTACATGTAGGCCCCATGTTCAATTGTGCGGACTGCCAAAAAAACTGACAACAAAAATATAAATGTAAAATAGATTCAGAAGTCCCGAACCTGCAGTCAAGTGGGATGGAATTCGACAAGCAGAATTATTCGGAGAAGCATGCCCCCAATTAATCAATGGAAAAGTAATTGGTAATGAAGATTGTCTGTTTCTGAATGTGTATACACCAATTTCAGGATACGATTCTTTTGGGGTAAAAAATCTTGATTTCAATGAACTTTTATCAGCAGTTGCAGGTATTTATTACCAATCCCAAATTTTCCAGACGATCCGAAAAACAAGAGAGGAATTATTTCCCGTCATGGTGTGGATACACGGGGGTGGTTTCCATGCAGGAAGAAGTGATGGTTTTCGGGCAAACTATATTTTAGACAAGGACGTCATTCTTGTCACTATAAACTACCGTTTGGAAGCCTTAGGATTTTTGAGCATTGGAAATTCAGCTGCTCCAGGAAACTATGGATTAAAAGATCAAGTTCTTGCTCTTAAGTGGGTTAAAAAAAATATTAAGTCATTTGGAGGGGATCCAAATAAAGTAACTTTGTCTGGAGAAAGCGCTGGTGGTGCAAGTGTCGTTCTTCATGCTCTTTCGAAAGCTAGCAATGGTAAACGCCATATTTGTTGCAATATTTGAATAAAAATAACAGGAAAATTTTTCTCAATCTCCCATGGAGTCGAATTTTCCCACCTCACAGAGAATTGTTCTCCATAGTCTAAATTTGAAAATTATCATTTTAATCAGTCATCCTTTAACTGCTTCAAACTAATAAACTTCTCAAAATCGATGAATCTAAATTATTCATAAAGTGACAATTACTATTTCAATCAGTAATGGTATGTCAGTTTTATCATTTTCACAATCGTCGAATCCGCGTTGCTTTGATACAGTAAAAGTTTATTCCGAATTATAAGTAAAAAACGTTTAAATTTAGCGGGCCCTATAATATATTTTCCTCCAAAAACATTTTCTTCTCTTTTGCAGGCCTCTTTCATCAATATATAATTCAAAGCGGCAGTCCATTAGGTACTTGGGCATACAAAAAAAGAAGCGACTTTATCCAATATGCCAAAAAACTTGCTCAACTTGTTTCTTGTGATTTCAACATTACCGAAAGTTTCGTCGATTGCCTTCGAACAAAAAGTGTAGATAGTTTACTTAATACGAGAAGCATATTTGGCGAACTTGGTGTATGGAGTAAAATTGGATGGTGTACTACAGACGAACCTAATAGAGAAGATTCATTTTTAACTGACAGTCCAAAGAACTTAATAGAACAAAATCAAATGAAGGATTTGCCTTTTATTTATGGTGGTGTCACAGGAGAAGGTTTAGCACCCGGTGAGTATTTCAGTTAATGACAAAATATCATATTCGCTCTTTCTTCTGGATAAGGTCGTAATAAAAAAGTTGTTTCCTTTCCGTATCACTATCTTTACCCGAAATATATGTACCAAAATTATATTATTTAATGTATTCGATTGAAATTTGATTCTAGGTTTTTATACTGATCCATCACAATATTCTTTCGTTACATCCAAATTAGACCAAGTAATTCCTTTCATTGCTGGAGCTTTGATTGATTCAAGAAATAAAACGAATTTTTTAGCATCTGTAAAAAAATTCTATTTCAATAATTCTATTGATTTCTCTGACAAAGATAAGGTATGAGATTGATTTCCTTATAATTAGTGAATCTTGGCATTTTTATCAATATGTTTCATGAAAACTATATGACCCAAGTACTAACTTGGCACCAAATTAGCATCTCACGTGATTGAACAATAACCATAAATTGAGAACCATGTCAATTTCTAGTGACAATCAAAAATTATCCCTTACTAACTTCTATAATTATAATTTTCACAGTTCCTTGGAAATCTTACGAATTATATGGGTGATGGTTACTTTATATATCCAGAAGTAAGAATGCTAGAAAAAGTATCGCCCAAATTGAAAAGTCCTATATACTATTATTCCTTCGGTTACCTCGGTAAGCACAGTATCATTTCTGGAATTCAAAACGTGCACAATCTAGGCGTACGTCACGGCGGAGAACTTTTATATCTTTTTCCCTCACGAATTCAAAACTTAACTGAGACAGAGAAATCAATTAGCGAACTGATGGTGGATTTTTGGACATCATTCGTTACAAATGGGTTAGTAATGCTGCTTTTTAGATTTTATTACCCTATTAACCTCGAATTGGGGTGGTCCAAAAATGCATCAGAAAACTTTTTTGTCGAACTTTTATGCAAAGCGCCAGGAAATTTGTTCGGAACCAAAAAAATTAATGCATTTTTTTATGAAAAAAATAATGATCAGAGGTGGCGCAAGCCTCATGAAGTTTAACACGTATTTTCCATAAGAAAGAAAAGACTTTTTTGTAAATTTTATTCAGAATTCTCAATATTAGGTGAATCGAGTTTGAAATTCACCATTTCTCTCCACACTTAGTCACAGAATGCGAATAAAATATTACTTCCCAAATATCACCCCCATAATCTGTTTTTTAGGGTCCCAAAAAAACATATAACTGAAAAAATGTGTTTTTCAAGGTCTTGGCGCTAATTATGATTTTTTTGCGATTTTTTTAACACCGATTGTTTCAAATGCATGGGATACTTCTTTATACTAATATTTAGATGTGTATTTGAATTGTTCACACAGTTTATTATTTTTTTCGGAAAATTTCTCTTAGGAAAGGGTTTAAAAGTCAAGGTTTTTTCGGAATTTCTTAACTTATTTTCAACGTTGCAGTTAGAGCGAGGTGATAATCAATCAAAGTTCAAAAATAATTCCTTAAACAATTTGTTATTGATTATAACAATATTCTCTTAGAATAATGCTGCAAAATTGCGGTTTTTTCTGAAGTTTTCAAGTTTTTGTCCACTTTTCACTTAAAGTAAGTAATTATCTAATTGAATTTAACAAAAATAATTGCTTGAACAAATTGTCAATCTTCATAGCTATCTTCTTCTAGATTAATACTACATAGTTCCGGTTTTTCCCTAAAATGTTCAATTTTTCATCACTTTCCAATTAGAGAAAAATAATAATCAATTCATGTTAGAAAAATAATTGTTTAAACAATTTCTTTTCATTGCTAATAATATTTTCTTTGCTTTATGATAGAAACTTGCGGTTTTTTCTGAAATTTTGAACTTTTTGACCATTTTTTACTTGAAGTGAGTTAATATTAATTATAAGTAAACAAAAAAAATTGTTCAAACAAATTATTATTATTCGGGGTTATCTTCTCTTAGATAGGTGCTGAAAAGTTGCGGTTTTTTCTGAAATGTTCTACTTTGCTTCACCTTTTTAGATGTGAACAAGTAATAAATAAACATAAGAGAGAATCATATTTTAAAGCTGAATTCATTCAGTGAATTTGAATTTCAAATTTTCTACTGAAATTATAAATCTTCAACGCAAACATTGAATTTTCAAGGATGTAATTCAACTTTCAATCAAAGAGTTGAATTTTCGACCTTAAAATATACATTTTTAATATGAAATATAATGATTAATATCAAAAAAAAAAATTTCACTTAAATAAAAAACAATCTTATTCAACCTACAACTGAATCAATTCAACCTAATTCATTCTAATTAATTTTTTTTTCAAATTTCATCCAGTGCAAAGTTGAACATTTGAGAAAAAACTACAACTTTCTAGCTCCTGTTAAGAGAAAATGGTTATAAACAATGATAAATTGTTTAAATAAGCATGTTTGTCAACCCGTAATAATTAATACCTCACTAAGTGAAAAGTGGACGAAAAGCTCATGAGTTTAGAAAAAACCACAATTTTTTATCAATAATCTAAGAGAAAAAAGCCAAAAACAATAATAATTTGGTCGAACAATCATAATTGCTAAATTTAATCGAATATTAACTCACTTGAATTAAAAGTGGGCAGTTAAAAATTTCAGGAAAAACCGCAAGTTTCTATCATTAGGCAAAGAAAATATTATAAGCTATGATAATAAATTGTTTAAAGAATTATTTTCCTAACATTTATTGATTATTACTTTATTCTGATTGAAAAGTGATAAAAAGTTAGGAATTTCAGGAAATAACCTCAACTATGTAGTATTAATCTAGAAGTAGATAGCTATAAAGATTCACAGTTTGTTTAAGTAATTATTTTTGCTGAATTGAATAAAATAATTACTTACTTGAAATGAAAAGTAGACAAAAACTTGAAAATTTTAGAAGAAACCGCAACATAGCAGTATTATTCTAAGAGAACATTGTTATAATTATTAACAAATTGTTCACACAATTTTTTTTGTTAACTTCAATTGATTACTACCTCGCTTCAACTGAAACAATGAAAATATGTAAAAAAATTCAGAAAGAACCTTGACTTTCTAACCCTTTTCTGAGAGAAAGATGCTAAGAACAATAATAAATTGTTTTAGTAATTTAAATAAACATCTAATTATCAGTATAAAGTAGTAATCCATGTATTTGAAATAATCTGCGTTAAAAAAAAAACCGCAAAAAAATCATAATTGACGCCGAAACCTCGGAAAACACATTTTTTCACTTATGGGGTTTCTTTGGGATTGCATAAAACAGACTTATGGGGGTGATATTTAAAAAGTGATATTTTAGTCGCATTCTGTGACTAATTGTGAAGAGAAGTGGTGAATTTCGAACTCGATTCACCTAATATTGAGAATTCTGAATAAAATTTACATAAACGTCTTTTTTTCTTATGGAAGATACGTGTTAAACTTCATGGGTCTCGCGCCACCTCTAAATGCTATTTTTTTCATTTAAAAATGCATTCATTTTCTTTGTATTCGAACGAATTTCCGGGCGTTCTGCGTAGAAAATCCAAAAAAAAATTTTGACCACCCTAACCCGCATGCAGTGTTCAATGTATTGTTTGATCCTAATATGATATAAACCTACTCTGACGTATCTTTTTAGGAAACCAATATCAAAGCAATTAAAGAGTGATGATTTTTGGGTTCCTTATAAGTCAACGAATACTACTTACCTGCAGATTGGCAATAATTATGATAATACGGATTCTATGGTCTCGCTGTCGAATACTTATTTCACGGATAGAATGAACTTCTGGAGTAAAAATGCTCCCGTTTAATTGCAGAACATCCACAACAGAATATGAAATCTAATTAAAAAAAATTTTCTCTTTGGACGAAACATGGAAACTAAATCATATGTTTTAATTTTGTTTGTTATTATGGGTGACTTTTGGAAAATAAATTGCTATGCATTCGTTGATTTTAAAAATATAAAATTCTTACCTATCTTTCAAGACATTTCGTATAACACAAAACTATTTTGTATGAGACAAAGAAAAAATACATCATTATTCATAAAGGAATGAGCAATTTGAAAGATATAAAATTGTGACACTTATTATTCAAAAATGCATGTAATTCTGAGAACTTCGAAAGATTTACCCCCTAAGATATTTTCTCTTTACGCTCAACTTTTTATGTCAACTTGCTAAAGGCTTGAGGAAAAGAGCATTGACGTTTGAAGCAGGTTCAATTTTTTTCAGGGGAGACTCATTAGCTTATTATTTTCATTAACTAAAATTCTACGATATAAGACTTTTGAAATATGCCTATTTTTGATTTTTGGAACACCTGAATCCTGCAGTAGTTCCATATTCGAAAGGCTCTGAAATATTATCCTTTGACGAAAAGATTACCTGTATTTTTTATATCTTCGATAGAATTATTTTCAGAATTTGCTCAAATCTTGAGCAAATTGAGGATTGAAGTACAAAGCATGTACATTTTTTTCATTGAAGAAAAATTTCTCCTCGGAATACAAGTTACTCCGTATTATTCAAGATAATTCATTTTTAGAACTTGATCAAGGTTGAAGAAAGAATTTCCTTTTATGGATTCGTACAAATATTTTTTTTAATGATGGTTAGTTATTGAATAATTTTCTTTTCAGGAATGACTCTCATAAAAAATTTGACGAGCGATTTTCTTGACAAAAAGATATCCCCCATTTGTTATTTTTCTTACAGAACTATTTTCGGCCATCCCTCAAGCCTTAGAAGGGGAAAAATTTTCCTTCACAGCATAGCAAATCAGGTTTATCCTAAAATGAAAATTACGGAGTATTTTTCCAAAAGCTATAACTTTATGGCTGCAGCCTTTATCGACTAATAATTCGGGACAATGATGATGAGAACAATTATTTTAACCGAATATCCTTGATGGAATCACTGTTTGTGCTCTCTGAGATTTCCATGCACCACCTTTTTGTCGATTTCCTTTCCTTTGATTTTGTGATCAGCTAGGGCAAGGAATTCGATCACGAACACAGTTCGGTCACGTTTGTCAAGCAGCACGATGTCGCGTCTTGTATATTGGATAGGAGCTATTGTCGAGAAATCGTAGTTCCAGTAGATTCAGCACTCCTCGTTTTCAACAATAGACTCTATCCCCCTTGGAGCATTCAGGAGGGCGGGGTCAAGGCCAAAGCCATGAGAGCGACAAGGATGGTGGTAAAGCACTCTTAAAGCAGCATTGTTCTGTACAAATTTGTCGTTCCTGCGGTAATAGGCGTTCATTCGAGCCAGATCATGGGGCTTGGGAGGAACCTAAATGTAATGTTTCTCCTTGTCCTCAAATCGTCTCTCGAGGAAAGCCTTGTTTTAGCAGTTGGTCTCAATGTCGCTTCTGATTTTCGTCTGCGTTTTTTTCTTGCAGTGATTGAGGGAGCATTTCAAGTATATCTCTTGTTCACGACGGATTAACGGCACGGTTTCTTAGCACTTGCTGTGAAAGGTGCGAAAGCTTTGGTCGTGTCTTGTATCACAGAGTGTGCAGGCGCGCCATGTAACCTTTGCGGTTAGAGACAGTACTGGCATCGTGGCAACTAAGCAGGTCTAAGGACCCTCCAGGGAAGGACGCGACAATGTTCACCCCCCACAATTCACAATGGGATAGGAAGTGATGGCAAATGGCCGTAGGTGGAGAGAGAGTGGGCGAATTTTTCTCTCTCGTGCAAGTTGCACACTCTCTCACACTAACTAACTCCGCTCGACCAATCCGTGATTTCTTGGTAGATTGTCGCATCCTTTTCTAGAGGGGCCTTAAGCAGGTCAATATTAAGTTGATCCGTCCATGAAGGACGTCGATTCTCTTACCGGTTTGTCATCGTGTTTCAATCTGATTCAGTACCCCGAACTCTGGAACCTTCGGCAATATTGGCCGAACCATTGTCGAGTGCTCTGCGTGTTTGATGATTTTGAACCGCATTCATAACAGGGTTCAGGTTTTTGTTTCCATAGTTTTCCCCACGAGTAGCTAGGGAAGGGATTGTCCACTCTCGCAGAGCACCGCATGCAAGAGTAAGGCGGCGTACTCCAGGAGGTCGCCCGCTATTCTGGAGACACCGTAAAGGACACTACTTGCAGGTGGTGCATGGGGATGCAACGGGATTTCCGAAACATCGAGAACTCTTATGATCCCAGCCCAAGTAACAATAATAAGAATAATAAATTCTTATTATGATGTGAATGTAAAAAGGATAATTACTAGAGGGTTTAAGCTTAGAAACACGCCTCTGTACTTGAGCGTTTATCGTTTGAAAACATATTTGGCTAGAACAAAAGGAATTTTATCATTTTTGTTCTATGAAACGGAATAAAATCTATATTTTGTACCATTGCGTTCAAGAAATATAGGTCACGCTTATTGAAACAGCGAAAACACACTGTTGCTTGAATAATCGTGATGACGTGGTAATTCACTGAAAAAAAGTGTAACATTTGGCACTGATTGTTTATTGTACTTGGCGTTTGGAAAAAGTAATTGAAAACACTCTAACCTATCTCACGAACACAAGGAAAGCCAATCACAATTACTTGTACATCGAAATTTTTTTGGAATGAATGATTTCTTAGGTTATCCATATTCGGTGACTTTCAATAATTATAAATCAAGACTGACATGGAGGATAATGTAAAAACAATTTTAATCAGATTTTGGTATGCACAATGCTTTAATTCAGATAGAGCGGTTCGAGCGCACCAGCGAGCAAGCAAGAAAAAGAGCGGAATAGGAGCGCAGCTGCACCTTATTCTACCTAAATTGTAATAAATCTTACTGTTCCATTTTTCCGAAACCTCATGTTCATGCTTTCAATCGACTTCCGTTTCCTCCTCGTGCTATTTTCCACTCATGTTTCCCATTCCTCATATTCTACTCTCTTAGCCCCTCCTAGCCCTTTCATCTTTTCCCACGCCTGTTTCCCCTTTCACAAAATCCTCTTACATTCCCTTGCGATCCTCACCTCTCTTCCATTCTTATTATACAACCATCTAATACTTGCTCTCATGTCTCCTTTACCCTTCCGCATACTCTGATCTTCTCTTCAACCTTCTCCCAATACATTGCTTCTTTTGCTTCTTTTCTTAGTCACCATCTAGATATTCTTGTCCGACTACTTTCTCCCCATCCTCTTTTAAAATTGCCCAACACGTTAACTTCACTGCCCTCTTTCCTCTTCTTCTCAAGTCTTTATAGCACTTTCTTGCTAACTCCCGTATATTCTGCTTTATTAGTTTAACTTCAAATTTCCACGCCCTTCTTCCTGACTTTGTTTCTAATCCATTCCATTGAGATTCTCTTCTTGCTTGATAACTTGATGTTCTCTATTCTAATTATAATGCCCATCTTATAGATCTCTCGGTAGTACTACGAAATTGCGGCTTTCGTGGATTTCATCATTTAATGCAATTTTTTTGAAATATCCTTAATTGGTCATTAAAACAAAAATCATTTGGGGAAAGCAAAAAAATTATTTTTCTCATATATTTTCACTTAAAAACGTGTCATTTTTTTGAGGTAGAATTCAACAAAAAGATGTCTTTCGTTGATATTATTATTTCTCTAATTACATTTACCTTAAAATTTAGTATTTCATTTAGTTGTCTCGATAAACAAAGAAGATTTCGTGGTTTAATTTGGCACAATACATGTTGGCAGTGTGAATTATCAATAAAGTACAACGAATAAATGAACACACATGAATATGAATTTAATACATATATTTTAGATAGAAAATTCTGATGACGCATGAAAAAGAATAAAAGAAATGAAACCAAACCATAATACGACTTTATGCTCCAATGGGCAAGCAGAGACTAAAGTCTGGGACCTAATGACCTAAGTGCTACAACCCTTAGCCACTACATAGATACCTGAGTGCAAGAATTAGTTATTCTGCAGAATCCAAAGTATGAATCATCGTTGTTCCCAACACTCTACCTCAAAGATGAGATTATAAGAGTATTGGTCACTTAAACAAGTCCGCACTCCTTCCGGAAAGTTGACAGTTTTATGTGATTAAGTGGTTTCGTAAGCATGTCTGCTAACATTTTCTCTGTGAGGCAATAGATGTACCGAATCAGGTCCTTTTCCTTCATGTTCTTCACGTAGTGGTATTTCGTCGCGATGTGCTTATTCATGTGACAGAATTTTTTATTCTCAGCCAGTTTCAGGCAACTTTGATTATCCTCTTTTATTTGTACTGGAATGTCTTATTTTCGTCAAAAATCTTCGAGTAATCGCTGCAACCATGTTTCTTCTTGAGTTGCTTCTGCTAGAGCAATGTATTCGGCTTCCGTGGATGATGAGACAACGCAGTCTCGCTTTTTGCAAGCCCCACTCACGGTGGCTCCGATGATTTTGAACACGTATCTGCTGTTTGATTTCCTGTCCTTATTATTTTGCGACCAGTCTGCGTCAGCGTAGCAAGCGTAGTTTCAGCTTCGGATCCTTGGTTCCCTAGCGACCCTTTTTGCTTCATTCCAACGAACTTATGTTACTGCCGCATTAGGTTTGCTTAATATTGAGACACTCGCTGCAATATATGTTCTGGTATTGACTAAGACGTACAATAGCATCCCGATCAACTTGCGATATTCTTGGTCGTCGTCCATAGGTTCATCATCTTTGATCTTTAGGTATCCTGTATCCAGTGGTATTTTCGATGATTTAGCGTCATCCAGTCCGAACGATTTCAAGATCTTTTCCATATATCTTCTATGACTGAGACTGAACATTCCCTCTTGGTCACGTTCAATCTCCATTCCAAGGTAGTGATGTATTTTCCAATACTTGGTAATTTGAACAATTGTTCTAAAGCTTCACCCATCTCGACATCCTCTTCTTTCTTGCTGGCTATTACTCTGTTATCGACATACTCGTATATAATTAGATACATCTTCCAATTTTTCGTATCCTTCACGTACAGACAGGAATCTGCCGTTCCTTAAATAAAACCGTGCCCTCGTAAAATTTTGTCGTCTTTCTCGTTGCAGACTTTCGCTGCTTGTTTCAACCCTTGCAGGCTTTTATTTGATTCACACACCATGTTTTCCCTTCCTGAAATTCTAAATACTTCTCGCTTGGAAAACACTTTTTAATGACTAGAAAAAAGGGACTGGCATAAGGGGTTCCATATATTACCACACTTATCCGATAATCCAACCTCTGAAAGAAGACACTTCATATAAAAAAGAATATATAATAACAATAATTTTCTCGTTTCCTCTGACTGGTCCTTTCCTTAGATTCCCATATTCCCGTTTGACAGCTCAATACCGGTCATCCGATAATAATTATATTATCTTTTCAAGACTGCTCTCAAAGAAAGAAAAAAAAGGTGCAGCACTTGATCACATATTTCTAGAACTTTGTTATTTCCAATCATTCCAATAAGTCTAAAATAAGAGGAAGGTGCCCAACGGGGGTCAGAAAATTTCAAACCCGTATGGATATTTGTTGCGATGCTTGTCTGAAAATTTAGTTTGCGATACATTTTGCCGAATGTTAAGATATGAAATTCCCTCATGATTATTGACAGCATTACCCTAATATTTTCAAAAGTTATCTCATCGACTCTCCGTAAAACCTGGAACTTTGTTTACCAAATATAGGTTTATTATTTCGATACCTGGAATGGAATCCTTGTTTATAGCAAATATCACGAGAATATGTTTTGCGGTTGTAAGTCTGAAATTCAAATCATTTTTAAAGGTCCTATTTTCCTCAAATATTAGTTAAGAGCGTTCAGAAAAATTATTGAGAAGTGTCAAAACGACATTTCGTTCAAATTAAATGCGAATACAGGGAGGGAGTGAATATAGCTTCATAAGAAGACGCCGATTAAACAGTATAAGAGATATTAAGTGAATATGACCAATTTATTCAATACTTTGTTAAGTATATCTTTCGATTATCTGTGCACGCCGAACATCTGTGAATACCTTTTCCCCATATGATACGTTGCTACAGGCGAATGAAATCAAATATTTACAAGCTGACTGTGGGTAATTGAGATTCAAGGACATTCAATCGCTGCGACATAATTTTATGATAAATATGAAGTAACATTTTGAGAATCACTCATTATTTGAAAGTAAAGATTTTGCGTTACTTGTGCAAAATAAAAAATATAATGTTCCATCAATTTACAGTAATTTTATTGCACCTTTTGTGCATTTCTTCCTCGAAAGCTGAACCCTTAGTAACATGTTCTCAAGGCACGTTGAATGGTACAATCCGTGAATCCAGAAACGGGAGAGAATATGCAGCTTTCTTAGGTATACCCTACGGTCAAGCACCACTTGGAATTTTAAGGTATCGACTCGATTTTTTTATTCTTTTTTTTTCTATTATTGCTAATGATGACTTTTCTGATTTGCACTTCCCTACCCACTTTGAATGGTGAATTTTTAAGACTTCTAATTGAATTTAGGATATTTCAAGAGTTTCTGATGCTTTTGAGAAATAGTGCTGTTCGAGAGTTTTGTTCCTTACAACATTTTCCAATCAATGTCAAAATTGTGTTTTTTACGTGTTCATTTGACATACTTTGAACAATGTGATATATATTCAGGCAAACGCAAACAGTATGGATGACATGCGGAACCACGTATGTCGGGAAATCCAGGTATTCCTATTTGCACGTCATGTACCAGTTGGTCCTCTAATTCTATACCGTCAGGTTCCACAAAGCATATACCTGTTCGCAAATTATATCATCTCAACTTTTTTTTCAAAAATGTTTCTAAATTGTATCATGCAAGTTTTACATGTCAACCAGTTTGAGCTTCGAAAAAAAAGTTGAAGTATGAATTGTTTATTTATTGAACTCTCATTTTGAATTATTTACACTGCAATTTTGATGTTTGTTCAGTTTAGATTCAAAATGAATGCATTCTTATCAATACCTTGATGGCATTCTTTCGGAAGTTCAATTCGGGACTACAATCGCGAGTTCTTCAATGTAAACATGCATTGTCCATAACGAGGATAGGGCGTGGCGAGTGCCTTTCTCCAAACCCCTCGGACTTCAATGTCCACGAGCAAAATTCTTTTTTGCCCTCACGGTTAGTCGGTTGAAAGTTTTGAGTCAAAAAAGGTTTTTTTTTTTGAAACTTGGTAATATTCAAATGGAAGTTTACCAACATATTTCGTCTCTCATTCAAGTCTTAGTATCATGAAATCGTGGTATTATAATATTCGCATATATTTGTATGAGATTTATTTTCTATTTCAAAACAGGAAAACCAGGAAATTTTCTTTTCCTCAAATGATTTACATGATGATGATTCAAGTTTGTTTTCTGTTTTTCCTAATTCATGTCAATATTTTGTTAGAAACTACCTCAGATGAAGGAAAAAACTCATAAACACTCTTGAAGAAAATGTAAACAACAAACAGTTCCAATCTCCCAATCTAGTTTGAAATCTGATAAGACTGTACATCAATATCGTAACTACAATCCTTGAAAATTTCAAGATTTTAGCTCCTCTACTTTTTGAAATCTAGTTAACGGAAGAAAATTAAGCATACACAGATAGGCAGTTCCTTCTACTGTATTTTTTTGTTCCTCGGATCAAATCATATCTAAATGTGTCATGCTAATTTATTCAGGTCAAATATTGAATTTTACTATGTATGGCATGAAGGTATGTATGTTTTACTAAGGATGCTAAGACTGCCAGTGTAGATGGTATTTCCTCCGAAATACTAAATTCGGTGGCGGAAACTTCTTTTTGTGGCTGTGTGAATTTATGAATATGTGTGCTGTGAATAGCGAAGTTCCGAGTGATTGGAGAAAGGCGATCATTGTCCTAATCTACAAGGGAAAGGGTGGTCCAGGCGACTGTAATAATTATAGAGCGATTAGCCTTCTAAGTACTGTGGGAAAAATATTTACCATAATAGTTATTAATAGAGTCATTCTAGTAACAAAGGAAAGGATCTGTTAAGTTCAATGTGGATTTATGCCAGGGACATCATGTGCGGATCAGATATTTAGTTTGAGACAGATCACGGAAAAAAGCCTAAGAGTAAACAAAAAATTTTTTGTGTATTTGTTGATCTGGAAAAACCTTTTGACAAGTTGGATAGATCTAAACTTTGGGAGGTCCTTGAAGAATATGGAGTGACTGGGTGGCTTCTGAAAGCAATACAAGCAATATATAGTGTTAGCAAAGCAAGTGTGAGAGTAAATGGACAACTGAGCGATTGGTTTGATATTAGTCAGGGCGTCAGGCAAGTCAAAAAAATATGAAAAGCGTAATACATAATACATACTTAACATAGGTTCCAAAATCCTGTTCCTGCGGGCGATTGGGATGGAATACGACAAGCCGATACGTATGGAAATGCGTGTCCTCAAATTGACAGGAGTGGTCACTTAGTTGGAAATGAAGATTGCTTGTTTATAAATGTTTATACACCACTTCTCGAATCCAACTCTCCATTGGTAAGAAATTTTTTTTTCAGCAATGTCCTGTTAAGATTCTACAGGTATTAACTGGCATTTTCAAATTTTTCAGACTAACAAAGAAACGAGAAAGACTTTACTGCCAGTCATGGTTTTCATACATGGAGGTGGTTTTTTAAGAGGAAGCAACAATTGTTGTCAGGAAACTTATCTTTTAGACAAGGATATTGTTCTTGTTGTCATGAACTATCGCGTAGATATCTTTGGTTTTTTAAGTACAGGAGATGCATCTGCCCCAGGGAATTTCGGATTGAAGGATCAAGTTCTTGCACTCAAGTGGGTCCAGAAAAATATTGAAGCTTTCGGAGGTAATCCGAATAAAGTTACTTTGTTTGGCCTTAGTGCTGGTGGTATGAGTACTGGACTCCATGCGCTTTCAAAAGCAAGTATTGGTAAGTAATATGGAATTTTTATAAAACTAGTATAATTTCATTCAAATCATTTTTTCAAATGCTACAGGTCTCTTTCACCAATACATCATCCAAAGTGGCAGTCCTTTAAACGATTGGTCATACAAAAAGAGGAGCCACGTTATTGAATATGCAAAGAAACTCGCACCGCTTGTTTCCTGTCCTTTCAATACTTCTGAAAGCTTTATTGCTTGTCTTCGAACAAAAAGTGTTGATAGCCTAATGAACACAAAAAGCATTTTTGGTGAATTCGGAGCATTCACAAGCATATTTTGGACGCCAACAGATGAACCTGATGTCGAAGGTGCATTTTTAACAGATAGTCCGAGGAACTTGATTGATCAGAATCAAATGAAAGACTTGCCTTTCATGACTGGGTGCGTGAAAGACGAAGGATTGGCGAGTACCATGAGTAAGTAAGAGGAAATCAATATGGGATCATATTGTCACGTATTCATATACCCAAAATCTATTTATTTTTATAAATACAAGCGCACGTGTATGAGTATAGGGACTGTTATTTTCAGAACTGTATATCAATTCAGCAGCATACTCTTTTGCCACAACAAAATTAGATGAATTAATTCCTTTTGTTGCTGGTAGCGCTCTCCTTGATCCGAAAAATGAAGAAGCGTTCAGTAGGGCTGCAAAAACATTCTATTTTAATGGCACTGTTAATGTTTCTGACAAAAACAAGGTATAAATGTAGTAAATTCCCATCTAATGCTCCTATCTTATAATATCTTCTTGCTTTTTATTCATATAATTTCTTCACAGTTTATCCGGAATATCACAAATTACATGAGTGATGCGCAATTTTTGTATCCAGAAGTGAGGATGGTGGAAAAAGTAGCACAAAAATTAACAAGTCCTATATATTTTTATTTGTTTGAATATGGAGGCACAGTTAAAGGCAATGAAAATGTGGGTGTTGGACACGGTGCTGATGCCAAATATATTTTTCAACAACGAAATTTGACCACTACAGAGGAATCAGTTAGTGAACTAATGATAGACCTCTGGACATCGTTTGCTACAAATGGGTAAGAATTTTTCTGAATCCATAATTTAATTTTGTTATTCAGAAATCTTTGAAATGTAGACCGTTTTTATGTCACATCTTTTAAGCATTTATTTTAACTTAATTCGTTCAAAAATTGCAGAAAACCGATATCAAAGCAGTTGAAGAGTGATGCATTCTGGGTGCCTTATAATCCAGAAAACTCTGTTCATCTTCAGATTGGCAATATTAATAATAAGTCTGATCCTAGCGCGTCTCTCTCAAATACTTATTTTACCAAGAGAATTAATTTCTGGAGAGAAAATACTCTAATATAATTGTGTATGATTATTATTTATTATTATTCTTATTATTTATTATCATTATGATTATTATTGTCCGATGGTAGGAGCTACACCGAAGATGTAGATTGTGGACACCAGATAATATCGAATGTGTGCATGAAAACTTCACTATCGGTAACCGATGTGCCAAAGAAGGGTTTGAACAAATTTCCTCTTTCTTGGCCAAAAGTTCATAGAAAGTACATTAGATGTAAGTGAATATTGACCGATCCTGATTTCATTAATTCTCGACGTTTTAAAACCCTCTCACTTAGGAAAAATGGTTTCTAAAAACATACCAGCTGTTATTCTGTGTATCTGTCTGTCTTTATGTCCATTTGTACGTCTGTTCCTCAGAATATTCAATTAAAAAATTCATTCCTATACTTTTTCTGGTGCCGTCATTTCCGTAAGCACGCCTTCTACCACAAATATTTTTATGGTTTTAGCCATGGGAAAAATAAAAAAATTAGGTGTTTTAGTTTGAGACCACGACTTCCGAAAAGTATCCTGAAAAAGTGTTGCACCTAAAAATACTTATCAAATCTTCCCCTAAAACTTTTTAGCGAAGTGCCTATTTTCTAGGTTCAACGATTTGAGGAACTGTCTTTATAAGACCAATGGCGATGATTTTAAACCTAGGAAATTTCATCCGAAATTGAAATGCATAGCTAAACACTCTGAGTATGATGAAAAATTATTCATTGAAGTTTATCATCTTAAAATATCTACATGATTGCTTTTAAGCATTTTTCATAGAACCCATAATTCGTCCATCAAAATTTGAATTTTCACACCCCCATTATTGTATCGTATCCATTATTTTGGACCTTGACATTCGCGTTATCAGCAATTCATAATAGTACGAGTACTCCAATATACGAGGTTTCAAGAATATAAAAAATTTATGCACTTGTATTTCAAATATTTACAATCGCTGCCCGAGTCATGAGTTTGATAATTTAATGATAATTTTTTTAATGACTGCGTCGAAGTTTTGCCTATTTCCGATTAAATTTAAAACGTAAGGAAGCGATACGCCTTGGGAAAATGTATGCTTACCAGAAAAAACTGCTTTATCTCTTCTGAAACCATTAAAAAGTTCAAGTTATATATTTTTTTATTGTATTTTCGCATTAAATATACACAAAAAAAGATACATGTTATGATAAATTTCCTGCAGTTCCTGTTTTGAAGAAACAAGAATGTTTCCAGGAGAAAATCAAGGATTTATAAAGGTGCGTTCTCTAAAATATTAAAAAGTTTAATCAACTCTACTCGACACATCCTAACTTCTACATTAAAAAATTTAAGATGCAGTATATAGGCATTGATTAAAAATGAACTCATCGAAAGGTTTTGGAAAATGAAGGTTTTCGGTACATTTCAATATCCATACACTGTCCTTTTCATACATTTTTCGTCATGTCGGATATATTCTACAGTTTTTCCGAAAGAGTCCAATATGTATTTTAAATCATTATTGACGAACAACAAAATTTTACTGTTTACAGATACACTGTTCATAATTCTTACGTAATACAAGCAATAAGTGCTGTAGAATATATTTTCCCAACAAATACAATGTCAGAGATGGTCATTCCAACAATATTATTCCTAAATACTGATAAAAAGACTTGAATGACCTATTTGGGCATCATCAATAAATTTGTATACGAGAAATATAATTTTACATTCGAAAATTCAAAGCAATGATTACAAACCAATTGAATATATAAATTCTTGTTTGCAGGCTGACAGAGCCTCTTAGGCACCTATTCCCTTTAAAAAAATAGACGGAAATCCCTTTATTTTGGTGGCCATGCTGGGATAATACGTGTATCTTACCCAATTTCTATCACTAGAAGAGTGGTGGCAAGGCTATGCCTGACTTGCCATAATATTCAATAGAGTAGTGAACATAGTTGTTAACTGTTCTTGGTAAGCACTTTTGCCTTCCCGCCACAGCATTAACTGAACTAATGTTTGTGGACCCGAAATAATTATCATTGTTTGGGAATAAGAATTTAGTATAATTAGTATAAACATTTATTCAAGAACAAAAAAGAATGACCCACGTGATACAGCCAATTTCATATTCTAGAATGTATGGACGCATATGTTGAGAAATAAGGAGAGATATTTGGTTTAGTCGTATGTATACGCAATGCCATACCTCGCAAATAAAGACACCTATATATATATATATGGTGACACTTGATTCTCCTTTCAATCTAGAACATCAATTCAATAGTCTGTTATTATTTCAGAAAACGAACATACTTTTCACTTTTCACCGTTAGCAGCATCATAAATTTTGAGATGACTGCTCGATTCTTAGTTATTTTATTACACATCATGTGTATTTCTTTGTTGAATGCTGAGCCGTTAGTGACGATTTCTCAAGGCATATTGAATGGCACAACCCAGGTATCTAGAAATGGGAAAAAATTTACAGCATTTATGGGAATCCCCCATTCACAATCACCGACTGGAGACCTAAGGCAAGGATGAACAATATTCTATATATTTTTTGTATTTTTCCATAGAGTACGATTTACTCCAGAGCATTCTATTCACAAAACAATCATCCTGCAATTTTGGACAGTCAGAAAATTGATGGAACACGCATCTCGCGTTAATATGCACCTTATTCATCAGCCGGCTTCACGGTTGTTTACGCTTGACTGCTTCTGTATTCCACCTTGAGGGTCCCTTGACGGCCATAACGCTCGAACAGTCCATGCCGTACTGTGTATTATAGAAGTTGTTTGCTTAGTCACTCTCAGAGAACGTGTAAAAGTGTAGTACATATGTTCCTGATTGTTGGCATGAGAGTACTCGCTTATCGTTATAAATCTAGTTGCAGATAGATTTTAATAGCGCTTAGTAACGACCTCTACCCTCGAGGCCGGCATATTAATGCGAGATGAGGGTAGTTGACTAAATCTTTGCAATCCCTCTAGACGGGATACAAAATTAGCAGTTCACCTTTTAGTACTTCTAAATTACTTAGCAAAAAAAGATATATCAAACGTGATCAAGTTGAAAATTCAAAGTTTATCTCGGAATGCAGCAATAAAATTAAGATTGGAGATGAGAAAAATTGTAGATCACTCATTTTTTCATCCTGCCCTTACCGATCTCAATTTTTTGCATGACAAGAATACCTCATGATCTTTACTTAAATCACTCACTGTCCTTTATTTTTTCTGTGAAATGATTTTAATGTTATAGACTAGATTCACTAGTGACCTATGTGCAGATTACACATCTCGAGCTCATTTGAAATCACTTTTCTTTTCACTAAAAAATATGTTGGCTTTGTGATGTATAAGCTGCATTCTAATATCTGGCCTTCTGAATATTGAATCTTTCCATCTAAATATTACACTCTCATATCAATAGATCGCGGTCCCGTAGTTAGATATCCAGATCATTGTATACATTGTTCCAAAAGATGATAAGTATCTGTGATAAATTAGCGAGCAGATCACTCATCTACCATTGCATATGCTTTTAGTTTAACAAATCATGCTCTAGAAATAATAATCCTTTTGAATATCTTCCAAAATGTATAATCATTATCATTTATGAAATTTTTGACGATACTGATATTCCTTATTCAGATTCAAAAATCCTGTACCAGCAGGCAAGTGGAAAGGAATACGTCAAGCAAATACGTTTGGGAACGTATGTCCACAAATAAAAGGTGGAAAAGTAATTGGAAATGAAGACTGCCTATTTCTTAACGTGTACACACCGCTCCTGGAATTTAAATCTTTATCGGTAAAAATTCATCATTCCAAAACATCGCTATTAGGTATCATTAT